>JANRGW010004140.1:0-35084 GCA_024733675.1 Psilopsiagon aymara | reverse complement strand
GTGGTTTTGTTAAGTTTGTTTTTTTTTTTTTTTTCTTTTTTAAGGAAGGAGAAGTAATATACTTTAACCCTGTGCCTTGCTGCATTCAAATCACTATTTATGAAACTTACAAGTGGAGTTACCTAGTGTAGATTTTATCCATGGTGCATGATACCTGTGGGAGAACCCTGGATACTTTCTTTCCCTTTGTAGATGCTTCTCTGGGCTCAGCTGGAAAAGCATTATAATTTTTGTTGTGCCTACACAAAGATGTTTTGGTTTTTAACTCTGCATTGAGCTGTAATGCAGGAGAAAATGGTTAAGCTTGGACTTAGAATCATTTAGGCTGGAAAAGACATTGAAGATCATTAAGTCCAACCATTAACCTAACACTGCCCAGTTCACCACTCAACTATGTCCCTAAGTAATCTACACATCTTTCAAATACCTCCAGAGGTGGTGGTTCACCATGTCCTGGGCAACCTGTCCCAGTGCTTGATAATCCTTTAAGAAGTTTTTACTAAACCTTCTGTGGCACAATTTGAGGCTGTTCCCTCTCATTCTTTTACTGGTGACATGGGAAAAGAGGGCAACAGCCACCTCATTACACCGTCCTTTCAGGAGGCATTCAGTAAACTGTACCACGAAGGGAACTGCGTTTCTACTTCTGAGGTCTGCAAACATCAGGAGAATGTTGGTGATTGCAGTGCAACATGTTCTGGTGCTGGCAGGCAGTGAATAGATTTAGCTTTTTAACTCTTCACAAGTATACCTCTGGAGACTTTGAATACTTGAACTTTACATGTGATCATTTCTATTTCAATATAAATGTGGAATGATTAAAGACTTAAGGTCAGATTTACATCTTCAGCTTTGCCATTTGCCCTGTCAGTGTCTAGGAACAAGATACTCTATATCTCTGTTTTGTCATGAGCTGTCTCTAGTTTCTAATTTTATATTCAGAGCAATTTAGTAAGTTTATTCTTTCCAAGTCTGTTCTCTCCCATCTGACATTAAACAAAACTTACAGGCTCTGCTCAAAAAAAATTCCTTTCCTGTTCCTAGGACTGACCTTCTGTCATCTCTTATACAGAATAAATGTGATCCCCACTGCCTAACTGCTCATTTTGGTACTGTTTGTCCACAATAATATCTTTGTATTTCTTCCACTGTAGCTAATGCCAGTATGACCAGGCAGAGTTCCAAAAGTCATTACTAAAGTTTCCCTCTGTTCTTCCTCCTATCAAGATGCTCCTCTACCATAATGCTTACGTAAAGCTTGAGGGAATTTACTTGGCTGGTGTAAAGAATTCAGTGGTCTACATTGGGATCCAGAATTTACTATCTCATCTGTCTTTCTATATATTTTTTCAGTAATAGGCCAAAAGTGAGTACATTTTTTCTATTTTTATAGCAGTTGCAGAGTCTAGGTAACCTTTGCATAGATACTGAATGACTTTAGGCAGCTGGTGGCAGTGCTAAACCTGTGATGTTCTTTGGAGGTGTTCTGTGATCTTTTAGTTTGAAAAGAGTTTAATTTTATCTCCAATAGATATTTTTGTGTTTCTGATATATGTTTTTGTGTTTCGCCAGTTATGTACTGGCTCTACTCTCTTTTTACAGTATCAACAACAGAGGTGCAGGGCTAGGACTCTTATATACTGTGAAAAAAACCCAAATAATATAAGGAATACCAGCTGTTAATGTGACATCATTACTGATGTGGATTGCTTCTCTTTGCAATATATGACTGTTTGCTATTCTTGGGCATGTTGGATTTGTTTGCAAATTGAATTTTTAGTTGTCAGGTCTTTATCTTGGGCTCTTTCGTCATTTGCTGATTACTTTGGGCGAAGCAGCATGATTTCTGACTGATTTGAGCTCTTTTGTCAGTGGGAGTCTTTCATCTGATATTAGTGAGTTTTGAAAAGGGTGCATTATGGGGAACCTAAATTCCAGTGTTGGCTGCCTTTTAAACAGCTGGTTTATTTAAAAATCCTAATTGTCTTTTTAGGCCCCTAATTCTGTTATCTCTATTTGTGTTCAATATCTTGAGCTTTGCTTTTGTTAGTATCTGTACTCAAATATCTAATTCTGTCAAAGGCCAGTTTGTCAGAAAGAAAAAAGTTTTTCTCTCTGTTAAAAATGCTATTAAAAATGCCATTCTAGTCTGTATAAGTATTTTGAAAACACTGCTTGCAATATACAATGTATGTCGAGTTTATTATTTTAAATTAGAGCAGTTTTCTCCTCTTTTTTGAAGACAAAACATTTCCAGGTACTCAAATGTAAACTGTAAGTATTCATAGGGAAAAAAAAATTCTTAACCAATTCTGTTTCTGTAGTCCCTATATACTTTTAAAGCAAAGTCTGTTAAACGTCCACTCACATTGTTTCAAAACAATAAATTGAAATATCTCCTGGGCCTACTTTTTAGTAGTCAGGTCTGTACACCAGTTGCTCTCTCTGGGTGCTGCTTCTCATGAACACCTTAGAGGAGGTTTAGAGATCACAGGGGACTGTTAGTTAGAGCTGCACATAATGATTCTCAATTAGGTCAGGTAATGGTGGGTATCAGCATTCTGCAGCAAATGAGCTTGAAATATTTTGGGAATGGAAGGTGGGCTGAATTTCTCCATAAGATGCTTCAGCTTAAGTTCAGGAAGCACTAGAGGTGTTACTTGACTCTTGTTTATGTAATTAGCCCCATAAAAGGTTTATTTTATTTTTTTTTTTTTTTGTGGGGAGGTGTGTGTGGGGGGAACAAAGCAACCCCAAACCCACCCATCCCCCCAAAAAAAAACAACAACAAAAAACAAACAAAAAAACCCCAAACACAAATCAAACGATAAAAAAAACCCCAATTGCTTTGTTTTGCATTACAAAAATACAAACATGTCTACACAACATGATAAGAGGTCATTGCAATGCTTTCAGTTGTATTGAAGTTGTATGCCATGTGCAGCTGTGTTAGTATAGTAGAAAATATTTGACTGCATATTTTATTAAGCATTTTTCTGCCTTCTCCTGATTTTGTTTTCTTAAAAATTAAACATTTCTATGCTATTTATGCACATTTTAAGGATTATCATAAGTATTGCAAAACTAATTATATTTTCTATTCATATGACAAATGGATTAAGAATCTTTGTTATGAAAAGCAGTTGTTAGAGTCCAATTATAATTTGTTTGTTGGCATTCTCAAATAATAGGATGCTTTTGTGGTAAAGGAAGATGCATCATTTTTTAGACTTCTTAAGTAGAGGTTTAGAAGTTTTCCCATAGAAAAGACTAATCTCTTGTAATAGATTACATTGATGTAGTGCATTTTATCTGAAAGCTTCATTGCTTTTATAAGCATCATTATTATTATTCATCTATGCTACAGTAACATCTAGAAACCCCTGCTGAGATCAGTTCCCTTTGGTGCTAAGCACTGTGCAAAATACTGAGCGAAAGAAATTGTTCCCAAACATGATAATGTTTGAGCACACGTTCTGTGTACGTGCTTTGTGCCAAGGAATTGCATGAATATGAGATAACTCCTACCAGCTGGAAGGACTCATTGGACTGAAATGTTGCAGAGTCCTGTGGGAGAGGCATTGCTATAGAGAATCAAAACAGAAAGTGTAATTCTTAAATATAGTTGCCGCAGGGCAATATACTTGGGAAATACAGATTTAGAACTTTCTTCACAAAATTCTGAGTGAATCATTACAGGCAGATGTAATAAAATGAATTATTCTCATCAAAATCAGATGGTTAGAAAAGGAATATTTGCATTAATTATTTTCCTAGGGGGAAAAAAAAAAAACCACTAAAATTAATTCATACTTCATGGTACCTGAATATTACATCTGCACCTGTTGTTCTTTTAAAATCACTTGTTTCTCCTTAAAAGTTGTCAGTGTACAGTTTTTACTCTGCATGCTAGTCAGAGAATGCAGCAGTTAAGGAAAAAACTGAACAATATGTGACTGCAACACTACAAACTGACTTTCAGCATTACTGTCCCTGCAAGGGCAGCTGATTTGGCCATGAGCAGGGGTAAGTGTAAAGATACTGTTTTTCATCATTTTTCTGTCAGATACTTGCATACTAAGTATCTTAAGTTTTATTATAAGCAATTATGTCCTTACTTTCTTATTTAGGATAGATGTTTATATGATAATTATAGCCAGTTAGTCATGTGACAGAACTTGAGAAAAGAGGTTTACAGGAAAGTGCCTTCTATGTTTCCGGATTTTTCCCCTGGGGACTTAGTTTTTCCAGCTTTTTAACTTTACTGTGTGAACCTCGTTACATAGTTCCTGAGGTTTTCCAAGTATCACATTCTCAGTTTCTTAATTTCCAGCCTGTACAAAAAACAGCCTTGCTTATTTATGCAGAGTTTTGTTCCTCTGTGTTACTGAGGGCATATATGTCTGAGGCAATTACAGTAGTTGTTAAAGAATCTCTGCTGATCAAAGAGTAGGAGCAGCTTATGTCTATTAAAAGATTTCCATGACTGTAGCTTAATTATCTTTGTGAACAGTAAAGTGGTTAAAGGTATGTCATTCAGTTCCAGTGTACTCAATGGGGCTCTGAAGCTTTCTTCTGCCTGATCTTTTTGTGTTTTAGTAAGCTTTCAGAGGCTGGGGCTGTCTTGCATGTTGTTGTATGGTTATCAAACATAAAGCATGATGAGACCTTTTATCAGATGATACATATGGACCAATAATACTGTAACAATACCATAAAAATTAAAAAAATCCACCCTGTTCATCTCCTGAATCCACTTCTTATACATCCTTCAAGAAAATGAAAGTCTTAAAAATCATTTACCTAGAGAAATGAGAACATAATGCTAATCACATTAAAAAAATCTGAAATCTAGGGTTGCTTTCATTATCCTAAAGTCAGCAATATGCTGTCCTCATTGTTCCCTTGTATAATGGAATTTATTGAGGCTATTCATCCTTCACACATGCTGCAGCAGTGCACTTTGTAAAGCTGAGAAAGCTGTAAAGTTAAGTGTGTCATAATTCAGCAAGAAAAACTGATTTGCAGGTAACCCGTGTAGCAGGCTGTCAATGGTGCTTAAAGGTAGTTCATAAATTCTTGCCAAAGAAAGGTTTGGGCTTTGGGGACCACCCCTTTTTTTTATGAATAAAATAGCCTTGTAAGACTCGGTCACAGGAGCTTAATGCAGAATGTTATTCTTGTGTGTAATTTACGTATCACCAGAGGAAGGAAAGAAAGCATTTTGAGATCAAGAGCTAACACAACAACACTACATCTCTAAGAACCAAGCAGTTTTACTTGAATCTAGACTGTGTTAAAGGTGCTGTAATATTCCTCTCCACCCTAGCAGTTTCTAGAGGATCTTAAGCAATTAGTTTTTCAGGGTCATCGTTCTTTTGGTCATACTCAGGCATATAACTGCCATCTGGATGTGAGATGAGGCTGTCATTTTTCTGTTTTTGAGGACCTTAGGTTAGGTCAGTAGTGCTAGAAAAAAGCTCTCTCTCTGTGAGCTAATAAAAAGGGGCTTTGAGCAACCCTGATTTAGTGGAGGGTGTTCCTGCTCATGGCAGGGGGTTAAAACTAGATGATCTGCAAGGTCTCTTCCAACCCCAGCAATTCTGTGATTCTATGTTCAAATTAAAAGTGATCTAGAAACTAGAATTTGCCTGAATGGAAATTATTATGTTGCTGTGCAGTATCTAGGCATTTCCTGTAAAGCAGGTTACACTCTAGCAGTCATTTTGCTGGATGAGAAATAAAGGATGACTATTCTTATTGGCCAGCCTTTGAACAGCAAAAGGATTGCAAATACATTTCATAATGCTTCCTACTAGGCTTTTTTATAGAAATAGGAGCTAATGATCAAGGTATAAATATATGAATTAGAGCTTGAAGGCATCCCCAAGAAATTTATTGAAGGGCCTAATGTAGGAAAATTAGACCTTGTGACACAGAAAAAATAAATCACATCAGATGTCAAGAGAAGTCATATGAGAGTCCAAAAAATTGACTTTCTTCAAAAGAATTTTTATAATTGCCCTTTAGAAAATGAGTGAAATGACTGTACATAAAATATATGTCTAAAACAAGCAGAAGGCAATAGGATAAGGGCTCTGCTTTATAATCTTTTTTTATCACCTCCTTATCCTCCACAGCACTGTGAAGTTAAGGTTCAAAAACGATTCCACGAGATTGGTTGACAGTACAGTATTAGCCACCAAAGCTTCCTTATGGGTGCTTTCAAGCATAACGTATGTTTTGCCTTTTTTAAAAGATAACATTAAGTTGCTATGATAAACAGCTAAGCTGCTGCACTCAGCAGTGTAGCTGAAAGCAGCTGTACTTGACCCATGTTCTTGAGAAGAAACTAAAATTATATTACCCCCATTAGAAATGCTAAAATTCTGTCTGTCCTTTGTTCCTTGCTGGCCATACTGCTGTTCCTAGGAAGAAATGCCTGTGTTCTCACTACTGATCTTCCAAGCTTACTGAATTAATGATTATGGAGCCATTGAATATGAAAAGTTCTTGTATTAATAGAAAGTCAGAATCATACATCTTAATCAAATTTACCTTAAATGATGAAATTTATTTTGTCTTCATAAAAAGCTGACTAAAAATGGAATACAGATATAAAAGTTATAGAGCAAGGCAGTCATCAGCAGATTTACATTTGTACTCTGTGCTACAGATGCTGTAAGTGTTAACTCTTTAGCCACTCTTTCAGTTCAGAGCTTCAGTAAATCTTGGAGCAATTTATTAAGGTACCTAGTGGAGAGAATTATTCTGCTCTGTGTGTATGCATATATATATACACACATGCACACTCACCAAACAGCTAGTAGTTCTTCCATTTTCATGTTTGGTGACCAGGTCTTGACTCATTTGTTATATTCTGGAAGAGCTGTGTAATGCTTAAGGCAATTGTTATGAGATCAGATGTATTGATTTAATTGCACATTTAGATCAGTGGTCTCCAAACTCTTCTGATTTCATTCCCCTATTAATTAAAAAAACTTTGACTACACACCCTCATAAATTTATATTTATTTATTGATACTGCTGTGCTAATGTATTATGAGTATTATAAACTATATGCAAAAAAAGAAATTGAAAAGGGTTTAAATAATACTGAAATAAACACTACTTTAAAAATTATTTCTTATTTTATTAATGGTACCATCTCTTGGGGTGTGCATACCCCACCCAGTTCAGCACACCCACTTTGACTTCCCTGCACGGGAAATCATAGGATCATAGAATAAGTTAGGTTTGGAAAGGACCTGAAGATCATCTAGTTCCACCCCCCCTGCCATGGGCAGGGACACCTCCCACTAAACCATGCCAGCCAAGGCTCTGTCCAACCTGGCCTGGAGCACCCCTAGGGATGGAGCATTCACAACTTCCCTGGGAAACCCATTCCAGTTCCTCACCACCCTTACAGTAAAGAACTTCTTCCTTGTATCCAATCTAAACTTCTCCTATTTAAGTTTGAACCTGTTACTCCTTGGCCTGTTACTACAGTTCCTCCCCAGCATCCCTATAAGTCCCCCTTCAGCTACTGGAAGGCTGCTATGAGGTCTCCATGGAGCCTTCTCTTCTCCAGGCTGAACAGCCCCAACTTTCTCAGCCTATCTTTGTCTAGTAACAAAGAAAAGACATACGCCATGAAGTGTTTGAGTTCCTCTTCTTATTAGATGTGCAGGGAATTTTTCCATGTTTAATTATGAGCATAAAATGCATAATTGGGCACTTAAAATATGGATTTGCTGTTTACTTTGTGGAGAGCTTCTAAATAAATGTTTTCCAGTTTTAAAGTGTTCATTTTGAATATCATGAAAATCTAGTCAAAGCTGCTTAAAAGCTTTAGTAATTTTCAAATTAAGTGAAACAACTAGTTTTAGGTCAAATTACATATTTTATATGGAAATATATTCCCAGTCCTTATGGTTTGCTGAGAAAATGACAAAGAAATCTTTTTCCAGTCATGATGAAATACTGCTTGGGTTTTGGAGTAGTTTAGTGATTGAGATGGGAAAATTTATCATTAACTCAGCTCCACACAGGTAGCATGCTTTTCACCAGCAACCAGCAAGCAAACCTTTGCTTTGCAAGAGCAAATAACAGAGGAGTGTGTATTGCCTGGGTGGGGTGAGGCTGGGAGCCCTGGGCTATGTCTGGCTCTGCATGCCTCACCTTTTTGGAGCAGCTGTGGGCAGCTGCTTCAAGAGCCAGGAGGTCACAAGAATAGCATAGCTGTAATTTTTCTGTTATTTTGTTATGTTTTGTTTTAAGTTGAGTTTTTAAGGTTCTAAGATTTATGCTAATATAGGAATTTGGGGTTTTTTTTTCTGTTTGCACTGATATGTTAGGTGGATTTCAGTACTTGTTGTTAGACTAAAACTGAAAAAGCAAGAAAACCCCTAAATCCTTTAGGTCTGAAGAACATATGTCATCATATTTCTGTCATACATCAGACTTCTTGTCATATATCAGACTTCTTGTCATACCGTTCCTTCTGGCACAGGACTTCCTCTGATATTTCTGGGTTGGAGAAGGGGCTTGCCCCTGCTAGTTCGGAGGTATCTCCAGGAACTCGCCAACAGAGTTTAGTTGACAAGCAGGTATTCTTTCTTGTGGCAGCAGGAGACACGGGGATAGCTCCTCCCAGTGTGTCTCATCCCAGCATCAACCAGGCTGTGATTATATTGTCCTTAAATATACATATTCATTAGATTACATACACAGTCATTGAGTTACTTATATATTGCATCATACTTCCAGAATTCCTCCCACATGCACACTAAAATGTAGTGGTGGGCTTTGGGACCCCTGGTGGTTATTTCTTCATCATTTTCCTCTTCATCACTTTGTTTTAGGATCTTTATCATGTCAGTAACCATCAGGCCAGTTCTGGCCAGTTCTTGCACAGTGCTTATCTTAGCCATTTCCTTATCTCTATAGTTGCTAACAAAGCCTAATGTTCTTGAAGTTACTTATTTACAACCCCATTCTTCAATCAACCTATTCTTCAATCAACCCCATTCTTCAATCCCCCCTTTTTTGTCCTATTGCAAATTCTTTTGCAACTGAGGTTTTTCATTCTTATTTAAAGTTTCTTGAAATATATCCTTGTTTCTACTTGATGCTTAATTTTGTTTTTCTTCCATTCTTCATAGTCCATCATGGATTGTTTGCAACACCAGAAAAAACATTATATCATGCCACAAATGATTAAGATTTAACTTTTATTGGGTTAGTTTTGGGTTTGGTTTTCGGTTTTTTTACCGTGAGGCTGATGAAACCTGACACTGCTTGAGCAGGGGATTTTGACTAGGTCATCTCACAGGCTGCTTGGACTGCCCTTCCCTCCTGGATGACCCTTTTATAACAGGGTAGGCCATCCCTCACATTAAGGTCTGGCATGGATGCATCCCCATCACTCAATGCCTGCTGGGTTGCAGCCATCAGCGAGGCTAAAGGTTCTTCTTGGTGGGAAATGCAGAGGCCAACCCAGTCTTGCCCTTGACTATGGTAGGACGCATTTGGCCAACTTCAGTTCTCGCACCTTGTTGTCAGTGCAGGGTTTCACCTGCCTTATCCAGTAACAGGTTGCTACTGTGGCGAAGTACACACACATTTACATTAGCAGTAAAACTACTACAGGATACAGCAGCATGTTGAATATGCTGGTGGCAGTGGGGGACCAGCCAAACAAAATTTTCCACCAGTGGGGTTCTCCCACCCACTTAAGTTATTCCATTACCTGCTTTATAACGCTACCATCATATTAGAATCTTTCTGGCTTCCACCTTAGTGTTTTCTAGCAGCTGCTGTAAATTTTCATGTTGCAACATCTCTTTTGCAAGTGACAAATCCATGTGATACGAAGTGTAGTTTCTTATTAGCAACTGGCTAGTAAATATAGGTGGTTTATACACAAAATCACAGCCTCTAATAATAGCTATGTTGCAAATACACATATTCAAATCATTACTTTTCAATTGCTCCCAGGTGATGTTTTGCAAATCATTCTTTTTTTCTCTCCCTCTGTCTCATTGCCCTTGGGGTCCTCAAGGTCAGCTCCTGCATCTGAGGCATCCAGATCTTCAACTTGTCTGTTCAGCTCATGGTATGGCTTGACAAACTTTGCAGGCAACCGCCACAGACCTGTAGGTAGGAGGACACAAAAATACCCCCTCCCCCAGGTTATCAGTTCCAGTGGTGCTTCCCATTTCTGTGAGCCCAAAGGATCACAGTACCCCATTCACCTTAAAGCCACAAGGATTTACACTCATGGCAAATAAGGATTGAGCTGTTGCCTGCAGTCAAAGCAAGACCTGACAATTTGATTTGCTTGAGAATAAACCCAATGCAGCAGCCAGTACAGGGGCCCTACGAGCCTCTGCTCCAACATCCTGACATGCCCCAACCAACTCGGTGATGTTTGTAATTTTTCCTCTGATGGGGGCTAACAGAGCCTCACAATCCTCACCTGCACCCTCATATACTAGCTGAAATAAAAGTGCACACACAGCCCCATGACTGTTAATCTGCCTTTGCATAGCATTGTCCAATCTGTCTATAAAAGACACATAGGGTTCCTGAGACTGCTTCCCCCCAGCAAACACCCAAGAAAGAAGTATTCTATTCTCCCCCACCAATCCAGGCATTCATCTTCAGGCCTGAACAGCCACACGGGTGGCCCACTGGAATACCAGAGGGTTTAGATCTGAGCTATGAAGCCAAACAGAAGCCACATCAACTGTAGTGACTGACTTCAGTCGCTATAAATTCCATTCTATAAACAATCACTCCTCAGGCTGTTTCCCAGCCCGACCTTGCACCTGTGCACACAAACATTTCCTGGCCTGCTCCAGACCCAGGTGAACTAATCAGCAATTCTTCTTCTTTAATTATCCATGCTGTGGGAATAGAACTGCTTGCAGGTCCAACATCTCTCCCTTTCCTTCTCCCACTGGTCCTGAGCTGCTTTGTCCAAGCCCAGTCCTGGTAAATCCCCTAACTGCCTTAGCTTTTCACTCACTTGTTCAATGGGGTTTCCTTGGTCTGACAGTAGCATGGGGGTTTTTTTGTTTGTTTGTTTGGTTGGTTTTTTCCATCCATCCTGTCTAGCAATACAGTATCTACATACATTACTTCATCCCACTTACCTTGCTGTTTTAAAAATAACATTAATTACAACAATGTATTGTATTTCAAAGTTCCATTTTTAGGCCATTTTTCCTGATCTTCCAGAGTATATAAAAGCCACCTTGATTACAAAATTTTATCAATGTTTTCTTATTTGCCAAGCCCCCAGGAGACCCTCTCAGTTCTTTCCAATGTGTTAAAATACATCCTAAAGGACTCTTTTTCAAGATTTCTCCACTCTGATGATTTCTCTTTATTAATTTCACATTCACACACACTAGGGATCCCACAGACACACTCCACAGTTACAGCACTTGAGACGGAGAGTAAATTCAATTAAACGAACAACAATTAATAATGCAGTTGCAACATCCTGTCACCAATACAAAAATTGTTACTGTAAAGAACCACAAAATAAGTCAAATTCCAGAAAAATCAAAAAACATTTCCACAAGATGCCCCCTGCATCTTGCAGGACCTGAACCACAAGATGCCCCCTATGTCATGCGAGTGTACGCCAAATGGATGCTAGCAGCCGGGTATATGCCTTTACCTAAGAGATTTCCTATCTCGATTTATGGAAGGCTTCCAAACCTTGCATGCACTTACCAACCCGATTTAGTCTTTATGTAAGATGCCCCCTGCACCTTACAGACTATATAAAAGAATACCTTTCTTAAAAATGGTCCTCATCTGCTCCTGCAGCGATCCAAATGAGTTGAGGGGTCCCTCTGGGAAAAGTTCCTGAGGGCCCTAGGGAGCACTGTCCTCAGCAGTTCCTGCAGCTGAGCAGAGCAGGTCCCATCTGGAGTGCCAAATTGATTTGGAGAAATCTCCACGAACGCACCAACAAAGTTTAAGTTGACAAGCAGATATTCTTTATTGCTGCATGGGGAGACACGGGGGATAGCTCCTCCCAGCATGTCTCATCTGAGCATCAACCAGGCTGTGATTATATTGTCCTTAAACATACACAGTCACTGAGTTACTTATACATTGCATCATACTTCTAGAGAATTCCTCCCGCGTGTGCACTAAAATGTGGTGGTGGGCTTTGGGAACCCCGGTGATTATTTCTTCATCACTTTGTTTTAGGATCATTGTAATGTCAGTATAACCACCAGGCATCCTGGAAGTTACTTATTTACAACCCCATTCTTCAGTTCACTCCATTCTTCACTGCTTTTGCGTGGAGAAGGATGACTTTACCATATTGTTTTGCAAGCGCTTCTTTAAAATCTATATACACACATTTATTTGTGAGTGTGTTTGTATTCCTGTGTGTGAGCCCCACGTGCCTTGTGTCTCTCTGGTGTGTGACACTCATGCTATGCTAGCTTGCCATCTTCTTAGATGCTTGTCTGAGGATCTCAAATTGCTTTCTTGGTTATTTTATGGTTTCTGGCCCATCTGAAGGGCCTGGTCCTCAGGGAGAGGTGGTTGCTGCTTTGAGGGAATCTCTGGGCAAACAAAGTCTGGTCTCTGCTACAGAGGGAAGCCGTCCAGGAGACATACTGGTGCTTCTGTGTGCTAGAAAAGAGGCACAGCCAGGGAGAAGTTCCTGTATTCCCTGACATACTGAGTGACCCAGTGTCAGAGCTCAAGTTTGAGGTTAGGCTCATCAGACGTACATGTTACCTTCCTTGTGAAGATGTGGGATTTTAGAGGTTTTCTGATACTAAAAGAAGCTTTGGCAGAGGATTTCCTTTCCTATCCCATTACCATGTGTCCGCTGTGCTGCACAGGCAGGGCTTTACAGAGAAGCCCAAAGCGCCTGCTCAACAGGGACGTGTTGAGTATGCGAGTGGAAAGGAAGGCTGAGAGAGCACCATCAGCTCTGAAATGGGACTTAGTCTTGTAGTAAGATAAAATTACATTATGTCGTGAATAGCCTGCTGAGCTAAGGAGTTGTAACCACAGACACACATGAAGCATACTGAGCTGACATAGTAGGGGTGTTGTAACCACTAGTGAAATCGGCACCATGGAAGATGCCAAAGGTCCATATCTTCCAGTTACTGCAAGGGTGCAGGACATAAGCTTGGAATCACATCCATTTACTCACATCACTAAAGGCTGTAGAGTCTGTGCAAGGACTTTTATTGGCAAATGCAGTATCACAATAACGTTTTTCATGAGGCTAGGGTGGGATTTCTTTGTGGTGTTGTTTGTGTTTTGTTGGGTTTTTTTTTGTTTGTTTACTTGGGTTTTAGGGGTTTTTTATTTTGTTGGGGTTTTTTTTTTGTTGTTGTTTTTGTGATGGTGGTTTGGGTGTATTTTTGGTTTTCTTTTGGAAAGACAGTGTCATGCTGTAACACCCATGAGTACACTTCAATGCAGAAGCTTCTTTTCTTCACCAGGAAGCATTACCAATAGAAAAACGTCTCTAAGAGCAAAAAAAGCATGTCTGCAAAAGGAAATGACGCATAATAAACAAGTTTGCTGTTTGTTTGAAAGAAATGAACAGAGTTTGTGAGCTTCGAGATGATTCATAGAGTAAATTCTCCAAATGAAATTAAATTGCATTTTGCTTGCTGGTTGTACTCTGTCATTTCTTTAAAAACACAATTGATTCAAAAAGATTGAGTGGAAAGGCCATGATTTGGGTGGGATTCTCTTTCTTGGGCTGTCTGAATAATGGGTATTTGTCTCATTAGAAAACCTCAAAGCTGGGCTGGGGGAAAGGTCTGTTGAGATTGAGAAGAAAGCGGGGGGTGATTGCGGTGAAGCCGAGATAGCATGAGAGTTACAATGCTGGAAAAGGGGGAAAGAGGAATGTTTGTAAAGGAATGATGTAAAGGAGAAAAGAGGAATAATGTAGACTTTGCAATAATTTTGCTTTTTTGAGCACTGTTTCTGTTTTCTCTCAAGAAAACAAATTACCTCTTCCTAAAGAAGTATTTGGGTTTTGAATAATCAGAGTATTTTCGTTTTTTTCATATTTCTCTCCTCCTCTATATTGGGGGTGCTGAAATGTCCACCAGAATTAACAAATACTGTAGGATTTGGAGACTAATTAGAAAGCCCCAAACCATTATTCAGATCTAGTCTTTGTGCCTACACCAGCCTCATTGTACTGTTTAAAATGCTTCAAGCTTCTTGTGGAGGCTCACGAAAGTCTCCACAGTCTTCTTGAGGAGTTTTTCCTGCACTTTGCTGCCATTGCAGGCAACCACAGACTGTTTACAAAAAGACTTTGTGTCATAGAGTCATAGAATCACACAATAGTTAGGGTTGGGAAGGACCTTAAGGTCATCTAGTTCCAACCCCCCTGCAATGGGCAGGGCCACCAAGCATTAAACCGTGTCACCAAAGGCTCTGGCTAACCTGGCCTTGAACAGCCACCAGGCAGGGTGATGTGGGTGCCTTGCACAGAGACATGGAACAGAGCTCTCCTGAGGCTTGACAGGATGGGTGGGGAGTTGCTGTATGCTCATTGCACTGCACCTGACTTGTCACAGTTTTCATAATTGCTCATATCGGAGATGGCACGGAGCAACCATTATTTGCATAGCTCGATAATTGCTTGAGGATTGCATGAAGGTTTCCATCATGCATTTTCAAAGTGCAAACAGAAAGTCATCCACAGTGTTAGTTTACAAACTGTTCAGCAGCTGTAGTCACAGTTACATTGAAAGGCTTCCTCAATAGTATGAAACATATTGAAATATGTGAAAGAGAGCAGGAGCAAGGGAAATTATGTAATACTCTGAATTTTTTGCTTAAGCTTTGGTCACAGTGCTGGAATGAAAAGTTTTGTTTGCAGCTGTTATTTAATCAGCAGATCAAACCATTTAAAGATTTTTATCATTGCTGTTGTAAAACTCTGTAACTGCAAGTATATATTGAGAAGGAAGGGTACAAATTCTTCATAATGCTGTAGTATAAGGAAGTGTGTATCACGAGCCAGGTGCCCACTTGAAAATGTTGTGCAATGTATGTAGGATAGAGGATGATATACAGTTTAAGTCCTTACACCAAGGTAATTATCATCAAACAAAAATGTTTCGACAGGCCATTATAATGGCATTGCCACAGCCTGCTCAGAGGTATGTTATAAACTGACTTAAAAGGTTACAGCCTCTAGTAAAACCTAAGCACCAATATCCTGTAGTACTAGAAGTTTTTCTTCTACTAGTTTCAAGGATTTATTCCATGTCTCTGTCTGTTGGGGATGCCTTTGCTTGAAATACAGGACAAATGCTAAGCCAACTAGAAATACAGCCATCCTCCAAGAAGAGAGTTACTTTTTCAGTAACAAATTGACTTGAAAATTGATTAAAAATCCAGAAGAAATTACTTAGTTATTAACTTGAGTTAAAGCCAATTGCAATGTAGTTTGGCTTTAAATAGGTGGCAATACATATCCATTATTCTGTTCAATATGTTAATTGAAAACAAGGTCAGAATAATAAAAAATCTAATGAGCAAAAAACCTTGACAAACAGTATCTGATCTATGTTTAACTTTCTTAGGATAGCAGCAGGGAAACACAGACTTTCATCAGATAAATTTCATTTACCAGAAAACTGAGAACTGGAGCACCTATAGGTCTAGAAATTTATGTTTGACTTCTGCAGAAGTCAAAAGGTTGTTACAAAATAAAATATTGCATATAAGACTTAAGGTCACAGGAGTTGTATTGTCTGCCTGTATGATAGCCTGTTGCTGCAAAACTCAATAATCATGTCCCCATAAATGGCCCTGCAGGTTTACAAAGTTGACCTACTAGATGAACACTCAGTAACGAAGACTAATGATACTATTGTTTTCCAAAAAGGAGTGAACAGAGGTACAAAGTACATGGAGTTCCACCAAGAAAAATCGCAGGAGTGACTGCAGCAGATTGAGACAGATGGTCTCCATGACGCGATGCTGTCAGAATTAGCTGATGTATCATGTATGTTGTCTCTTGTAGTCATCATGTGGGTGGCTCAGAGCTAATGTCTACCACCCATTAAAAAAGACTTTAGGAAAATTCAAAAAAAATCAGCCTAGCCAAGTGACAGGGTGAGTGATGATGTTAGAAATAAGGTGGTACCTTTAAAAAACTGAAGTACCAGGAAGTATGATAAATTAACCTAAGGTCCAGCTTTGAGAGAAGGTTGAACTAGCTGATCTGCAGTGCTCACTTACTTCCTATCCAAAGTTTTATTCACTTCTGTGACATATAAGTACAATGTAGCAGGCAAAAAACCCAACTAACCCACACCACTACCACAATGAAAAACACCCCAAAACTTGAAAATGGCATAAAAAAATAATCTGTGATTTTATTTTTTTTCTTTGAGCACAACAGGATTACAAAGTGTAATGTAAAGATATAGGAGAGAAACTTCTTTAATTCATTATCTTTCTGGGGAAGACTGGGGGAGATACCTGTGCTGGAAGCATATTTAAAGGCATCATGTGAGTTGATAGTCCTTAAAGAGAAATTCTGTTCAATGAGGTTGCCAAAAAAATGATGGAGTTATATGATCAGAAATTACTAGGAGCAGATGTAATCACCCAAAACTTCTGAAGGATTTCTCCAGTGAACTTGCTGCCTCTGGATCAGACAATAAAGGTTGTGTTTCCTTTTTAAAAGGATTCCAGAGGAAAGCCAAAGCCAGAGCACTAATGGCATGAGGTCTAATGTCTGTTGGGAGTGGAGGGAGGAGGATAGAAACCATTCTAAGAAATATAATGAATGGACATATGGATGAATAGGATATTTTGTGAATAAGTCAGCACAGCCCCACAAATCTATTACAGTTCTCTAAGCAGGAGGATAAGATAAAGATTGCAGATACATAATCAGTTTGGACTTTCAAAAAGGCATTTGACAAGGTCCCTTACCAGTATTTTATGCTTTAAGAAACTTAGCTATTGTGCATTCATGAAAGAAATAAAAAACAGTGTGATGACTGATGGCAGAGTTTGCTTATGAGATCAAGTTATTCAGCGTAATAATGAGGAGGACCAGGATGTGAATGTAAGATGAACTATCTCATAATACTGAGATACTGGGTAGTAAAATGCCAAAGGAAAATTAATGTAAAAAAATGTAAAATAATACACATGAGAAAGAATAATACCTTAGTAGTGCTTGTTTCCAATTTGAACATAAGCACTAACAAGCAAGTTTATAATTGATACTTCAGAGAAAATGCTAGAATTGTGCCCAGTAGTGATCATAATAAATAGGAATATGAAAGATTATTATGGTGCAAATAGAAAAAGGAATGAAAAAAGTCAACGTTTTGCTACATTTACCCATGATACACATTCATTGATTAACATGCACAGTTCTGGTGAAACTACATCAGAAAGATGTAGTAAAATTAGAAGTGGTACAGATGGAGGTAACAAACACGATCACAGATGGAGTATACTCCATATGGAAAATCATTAAATTGACTCTTAAGCCTAGAAAATAGCTTTACTGTCTGTAGCTGAGAGGTGGTTTGAGACAAGGTAAAGAAAACCTGACTCTCAGGTGATTCCTGAACCTATTCAAGGTGGTGTACCCACAAAATCAGACCGAAGGAAAGAGGGGATAGTAGGAAACCTGCGCACCCTGATCAGTACTACCCCTGAGTCAGCGCTTTGCAAAGTGATGTTATAGGCTGAGAGGATGTAGAGGATTGTTGGGAGTGGGAGGATGGGAGTAGCAGTGTAAAAGGATTAAATGAATGAAAAATATCTCCAGGCTTTCATGGCCAACTTCTTTTGTTGTTTGAAGTGATCAGCAGGGAGGAATGTGTCGCATCTGTATGCCTGGAGCACTTGCAAAATGTGCTCATGTTTAGAAATGAAAATAAGATTAATTCAGTCTGCTTCAGGTTCTTGGGACTAATTCTTTTGTTTCCTAATGCTATCCCAGGTTAGTGCTGCAAGGTGCTATGTAGCAATGTGGGTTTAAGGAAGTGACAGCTTGGGGGAGCCATGCATATTCTTCTCAAAATAATCTGTTCTAGGGATTATAATTAGTTAGAGGGCTCTGAAGATATGTTAAATTTGAGTTGCACAAGCAAAGCCCCATCTGCTTACCCAGGAGTATTCCTGATCACATGCAGTCTTATTTTGAAATCCTCATAGTGGGAAGAGGCAGATTTCCTTTTTGGAGCACAAGCATCAGTGTATCTCTGATTCTGCTGCTTCTTTACTTAGTGGAAAGAAATGTTCAGCTGAGTAACAAAGCTAAGAAGGTTTTGTGCTGTACTTTCCTGTTCCTATGAAAGCTGCAAATGGTGTTTAGAGATAAAATGTATTACTTTTCCTTCCTCAGCATGAAGAAATTTTTTTCCCCCTTGCATAATAGTAGTACAAGTCTGACTTTCTGTCTAATTTAAAACAGGCAATGGCCTTTTTGTGCTTTGGTGTGCACAGGTGCCTCTTGTGTTGTTTGATTTCTCCTTGAAGAGGAATAGTGAAGAACATGGCTGCAGCTGAGGTGTAATGAACCTGCAAGTTAATGATTCCATCATGGGAAAGAAACAAAGGTATCATCTGTTTGTCGTTCTTTTTATGTCCTTGAACCAAAGCACAGACTCAGCATGTAGAAATGGTAGCTGGGAGTCTATATAGATGCAGAGTTTTCACAGATGAATTCCTGTTACTGTAAGTGAAAGAATTTCTCAGACTATGTGTGCAATTTCTTAACAAATTTGGTTTGTCTTTCTAAGGCCCATGTAAGGTACTGCTGCTTAGCTTGGTCTTTTTTTCTATGAGTACTTTCTTTCTTGGTGTTTTTATTGTGTCAACCTAAGTTATGGTTTTTGCTTCATTAAAATGACACCATTCTTTGATATATAAAATGGTGATTCCTAAGTGGGATAGAACTTTCATAGCAGGCCCCTACCTACATGTTTTGTTTTGTCCCTTCTGACCTGAAACTCCTCACTCTTAGGAGGAGCTGTTCTTTATGCTTCTCTCCTTGATAATGGCCATAAAACAACTTGACCATGATGAGGTTGCTGGAGCTCTGGGTGTGTTGGTTGCAGCACTGAGCATCAGTAGAATGTTGCATACTACTTCCCTGTTGGTCTGTTTCTATCTATTGTCTCATATTTTATACCTTTTCTTAAGCAAAGATTGGATTTTCAAAGGGAGCTTTAGTCTTTGTTTGCATAGCATATGACGCTACAGTGCAGGGTGCTAATTAAAATGGTATTGTAATGGTCACAGCACAGCCCAAGTCCTGTGGACCTCACTGGTGATGTTGCATGGAGAGGTAGGCATGTAACTGACAGTGCTTTCCTCTTTTTAATTGTGCTTACATTTATCTTGTAAAAAGTAGTAAAGAGGTAAATACTTAAATAAGATTGAAATGGTTAATAACCTGTCCCCAAAAAGGAACTTAAAAAGGGTTGAGGAAAAATGACCCTCCGGCCTGCATGAAAGGCTGCATTAGGCAGTTTGACATACTCTCAGCGCAGACACAAACACAGAAATGCATCAAAACTATGCAATAGCAAGTAGTGAAACCTCATGCAACTCAAACATACTGTCACTAGTTTTCTGAATCAGAAACTGTTGTCTGCTGCAATGCTCTACCACTGTGTGAAACAGGCATCTGCCACTGGGCAAAGTGTAGTGTGGGTTTTTTTTGGCTAGTGAGATGCTATGAAAATGCCATTTGGGAAGCATGACTTTAGATGACTTGGCCAAGTTATTGTCAGGGAAACTATTAAACCAGTATTGGGTTTTGCATTTTGGTATTATTTACATGGAGCTAGCCTTGTTACCCCCATGAATCTTTCTATAAAATTACAGAAAATGCCAGGAGGATTGGATATGATCTATGCTATTTACCAAGATGTTTATCTCCAAAATCTGGCAAGATGTAATGACCTGGAATATCTTCTGACAGGCTCACGCCCATGTCAGTCTGGACATACTAATATCTGGAGGAGGGGATGGGCAGTAGGAAGCAGAGCATCTGTCATTCTGCGCATAGATGTCATTGTGTTTGTACTTCTGCATTTTCAGATGGTTTCCTGAGATTCCTGAGATCAGCAAAGGCTGATCATTGTACTAGATACTATTTGTAAACTACCAGATGAAATGTTGAATGGGATAGAGTTATTAATTCTAGCTGGACTTTAATAATTTTGGAGTAACGCAGGGGTGTGTGTGTGTGTGTGTGTGTGTGTGCGCGTGTGTGTGTGTGTGTGAAGACCGTTAGTACCAACCAGAGCATGATTGAGTCATCATTTAAGAAACCAGTTGCTGTTTTATGGTTTGTAACCCAGTGAAACAGTTCAACCTGGAGATAGGGGAATAACTTTTCATCTTCATTGTCCAGGAGATAATCATGTGTAAAATGGGAGTGCTTTTTCAAATGCTGGTTGTTAGAAGGTTTTAAAATCTGTAGTATGGATTTTTCCTGATCTCTACTGGAATGGCTTTCTTGTGAACTGTATTGACTATCCCAAAAAGCTCATGACTGGCCTAACAGTGAAATACCTGAACAAAAATATAGCATTATTATTATTATAATAGTGTCATAACCCTCATGGACGTACAGAGAGCACTGGGAGCTTCTCTGCTTGAGCTGGACTTTTGAATTTTCTGAGAGATAACTAGATATGCTGTGGAGTCTTTACTACCAAGCAGCAGTGTCCCTGCTGGTAAAGAGAACAAGGCCTTTCTTCTGCTCAGATGTTCTCAAGAAAGAACTATAAACGATTCACAACTGCAAGTTTCTATTTTAACAGTGCATCAGAGTCATTCTTTAGTCTGAAGTGTCTCTGCTTTCAGTGGAGTGTACAGGTTGCATTTACTCCACTCAATAGTTGGTTTGGTCACTTCTCTCCCCTCCCAACTGCCTAGTTTTATTGTTGCCCCCTACCAGATCACATAGAACTGTGAGACAGAAAGGTTTATTCTCAAACTAGTTATCCTTGGTACAAAACAAAAATTCTTTAAAGAAACACAAGCAGATTATTAAAATTGTTTTGATAAAGGCAACTAGATTAAAGTATTTTCCATTGTTAACCAGGTGACTAATTCAGAGAAATACAAATCTCAAATTTCATTAAATTTTAAAACAAATGAAAAATTCATTTTAGATTTGGAAATTTGATGTTATGATAATTCTCTGTAATGATTTATGAAAGGAGTTTAGAGCAGCATTCTGGCTCTCATCAGTGCAAGTTCTGCATATGTAGGAGGATTCACTATCAAAATTTGCAGTTGAAATTGATTCTGAAATAAAGAGAATGTTTTTACTAGTAGTGTATCCTCTATAAAGGAAATCAAGTAAACAAGTAATGAAATACATTAATATTTGAAGAGCATCACACTGATGTGCCAAGGCTTATAAAATGATAAAATGGTTAGATAAAGTACCTTGAAAGGGCATGTAGAATGCAAGTTTTTTCACAAGGAATGAAAAGAGAGCAGCAATTTAAATTCTAGAATATCCCAAGAGTGGTTATGTCGAACTGAGTTTAGTAATCAAGATCACTGGCAACATTTAGTAATCATATTTAGGGAAATAGCATTGTATAAATTAATGCAAATTCAGTGGAAATAATCATGCTTATAATATTGGAACTCAACTTAATCTAGAGATTCTAAAGAAAAAATCAGAATAAATAATAATAATAATAAAAAAAATACTACACTTGAAATTAGCTAACCACTGTTAAGGAGAGAAAAAACACAACCAAACAAAAAATTAAAACAAATCCTTTAAAGCTCCTCTTCATAATACTTATAGGAACACAGAAGTCATGTGTATCTATAAGCATATGTCTCAATGACTATTTCGAGACTGATAGTTGCAAGGTTATTAATGTACATGTGCTTAGCTGAGGGTCGTTGCAGTAACTATATGTATAAAAGTAGAGAGTATAATAATCATGTTATGATTTTCAAAGTACCATTGTATAATTTGGTTTGGTTGAACTTCAAGAAAATAAATTGTTGAGAGGAAGGAAGTTGGGAAGTGTAATTTTGAATTCCTCTCTCTAAGCTCATCAAGTTTAGAGGCTTAGAATAACCTTAGAATTCTCTCCAAAAGGATTTGAAGTAGGAATGGTTGGCCTGTGGGGCTTGATGATGATTTCAAAGTTAACTTGCTGTATTACTGTAGATATAGATCACAGAAAGGTTGTCAAAGGTAAGTAATATATAACAATCCAGTATACAATTAGGCAGAGAGAATACACAAGAAAATACAGTACCCACAGCAGAGTGTCAAGACTAATTGCAGTTTTATTGGCTTAGTATGACTACTGCTAAGTTAACACTCCAAAATAAAAATTTCAATGATGGTGTTTGAATATATGTAACATTCACTCATATGTCTGTAAGTACAAATATGCAACACATCCAAAATCGGTGAGGGAAAGTATTCTGAAGATTTTTGGAAGCATGTTGAATAGTATAGAACAAAATAAAGCAGGGAATTACCATCCGCTTTAATATTCATCCAAGAGGGGAGAACATTTTTGTAAGTCTTAAACTGTCTTTTCCCTTTTCTGAGATGCACACAAATATTCTAAAGTATATGCTGATACACTATGTATTTGTAGCTCCATATGCCATGCTTAGCAGGACAGCTATGATCTCTGTTGATTTTATGTGAACACTAAATGCAATATGAAGCATTCCACTGTTTAATCATAGGCATCTTGCTCGATGTCCAAATCAGCTAAATAGCTGCAAAACTAACCTGAGTGTCTTGGTATCACCTGGGGATGTTGGTCTCTTCAGGAAAGCGCATGGTCCCACTAGAAGACAATTCAGGAAGGCATGGGTAAATTTCTAGGTACTGCAGATGCAATTAAACTTTACTACCTTGTGAATGATGAGCTAGAGCCAGGCTGTGACTGCCATGGGTGGTACTGAATCAACAGTTAATCTGCCAGGTAAGAATTCTAGAATTCAATCCATTTCTTGTTTTTATAAAGAATCTAAAAAATCTTCAGCTTGCTTTGCTCCTAGCCTTAGTGAACAGTAGCTCCTGCCTTAGTGAACAGTAATTGACATCTCAGTGATTCTTAGAATACGTTAACTTATCAGGTTGTCTATTTCCAATCATTAAATGCTGTTACACAAAACCCTGAAATTATTAGCTCTTAATGTTTTCAATATTTTAGCAAATTCATAACTTGAAGACCAAATTCTGAATTGTATTTTAAATAAGAATATTTTTCTGTGGAACCTTTCAATGCTAAGTACTGATTTTTTTCCATTTCACTAGGTGCTTATGGAGATCTGAATAATATTAGTTTTTACAGCAGGTAGTTAGGTGCAATTCTTTTGATGATAAGCATCTTGCTCTCAGTGAGGGACAAGTGTTACTTTTGCTTTCCTAAACTGTCTTAGAGTTGAATATCTATCCTGAAGGTCTGATATTAAGGGTTTGTTTTTTCTTTTTCTTATGTATAAAAGGCTCTGAATTGGAGCATTTCCTTCAGACTGATGAAGTAACTCACTTGTAAGAAGTAAGTAGGTATTTCTGATTCAATAAGAAAAGGCAAATGTGATCGTTAGCTGCTAATATTTTGATGAAAATAGAAACTTGAAAGTTCCACAGATCTAAGCAAGTAGGAAATTTCATAGTCTTAGACAGTTCAATAGATCCTTAGGCCTAGGTATTTGTTTTGGTATGTTATTTTTACAGTGAACTGTACCAAGGAGATATTTCAGTCCCAGATGTAATCAGTACCTTTGCAGACCTTTTTATTGGAAAATCCAGTACTGTTGGTGATGACTTTAATAATTGCATGGTTCAGTTGTCTCTGCTTATATTCTGTCTGTCATGTAAGTTGCATTCAGTTCACAGAGGTTTCAGTTTTCCTTCATGTAATTCGTGGTCATTTAAATCAGTTCTATACAGTAGAAATATATCAGGTGTCAAAATGGGAACTTTACTTAGCAAAAAGGGTGAGAATGAGATTAATTTCTTCTTCAAAATTTGGAGGTTTATAGGGCAAGAATAAGGCAATATTCTCATTCTTCCAAACAGCATGTAGGCGTTTGTTTTTTTGTTCTGGTTACTGGGTTTGGCGGGGGTGGGGTGTTGTGTTTTTTTTTTTTTTTTTGTTGTTTTGTTGTTTTTTGGATTTGGGGTTGTTTTTTTTTAATTCTTTATATTCTTGGCTTGTGGTGGTGTTTTTTTTTTTCTTGGAGGGGTATTTTTGTTTTTGTTTTGGGATTATTTTAAAGTAATAGTGATGGTTCATATAGTTGTTAAAAATCCATCATGCTAGGTACAGAAAAAAAATACACTAAATTGGAATCAAAATATTTAGAGCCCATTCCATATCAGATTAAACCTAAATTATAAAAAAATGTTTAAAATATAATCAGAAATTATGAAATGCCTACTTTATATTTTCTTTATTCAGATACTTATGTCTATATAAAAGACTTTAAAATACAGTAGGGTTAAAAAGTGAGCTTTTTATAAAGAAGTCATAATTCAAACAAATGTTACTGTATTTTATATCCATCTTGGAACTAAATGGTTCCAGTTCTTCTACTCTCTTTTCATTTACCTTTTTCTAGCAGCCTTAGCTTCCTCTGGCATTGAGTTAATTCATGTTTTTCAATGCTGTATTCCTGTAAAAGAATTCATAGGGAGAGAACAAACAATTTAGCTGTATAATAGCATAGGCTGCCCCCCCTTGGTACTTTCCAGGTGTTTTTTACTTCTTAAAATGTATAGCCTTGCTTGTTTATTATTGACTTCCAAATCTGTTGAACAAACACCTAAACAACCAGCTAATCCATTGCTAAATTTTCTTCTGACTAATTTGACACTTGCTGGCTCACAATGCAAAGTCGGAGATGCTGATGCTGCATGTTTGCAACACAAATCTCAATCTCTGGGGATGGAGCTGAAAAGCTGTCAGTCAAAAAATGGCGTACAATTATTACAGTCCAACTTTTAGTTTTTCATTCAAACTGGCAGCATCTGGTTCAGTAGTAATTTTGGTTTGGTTTTTATTTTTGACTCAAAGTTGAGTATGTTCTTAAACACTTTGCTGATTTGGGACCTATAAGGCAATTAGGTTACTGGCTGTGTTGTTAACTCTAGTTCAAAAAAATTTATCACATCAGTAAAATGAATGATACTTCAAAATTTTAATCCAAAAGTCTTTCCACTATTTGAAGGACTGGCTAAAATAGTGCTGAGGCATTGTTAAACATTGACCACAGTAAATTTGTGTCCTTTTATTCAGTCTATGACTATGTAGGCCTGCAGGCAATACATAAAGAACAAGTGACTGGTAATCAGCAGTAGCTGATTCATCTTCACCAGGCCAGAATAAAGATTCAAATTAGGTCTGAAAACTATCCACATGAACACAAAGTGCTTGCTGCCAGAGACTCTGTTGCTATCATTAGTACTAAGAGCCAGAATCCCTTAAGCCACAGTCACCCTTCAGCAAGAAGGACCCTTCATTCCTAAACTTGCAGGGAGCCCTTTGGATGATGATAAAGGAGAAAATTGTAATAGTGAGCTAAGAAGACTCAATTATGGTCAAATATTTTAAAAATTCAAATTGCTTGCAACTGAACACTTGCTGTTCAGACAACTGGCTTTATTTCTGGCTGGATTTTGAAATGGGATAGAAATACGGAATTACTTGTTTGGTGTTTGCATAGAATTTTCATGTCACCATAATTTTCTCAATTTTAAAATTGCTTGATTTTAATTTTGATGCTCTCTTTTCAAATATAAATAAGTGTGATTCTTAGGTAGACAGTTTCAGTTGACTAAATAATTTGTAGGTAGTTATATCACAGCCCATAAATCTGCAGTTATCTGCATTTTTCTGATTTTATTCAAACTAGTATTTAAATTCAGGCAAAACCCCTCAAAAATCAGCATTGATTCTTTTTTCTTGACTGACCTGTTTTTACTGAAAATGTTTATTTTCCCCTTTGTACCGTTTTCCCTCATGTCCTAAGTGCTAGAAAAGAAATTTAATTGTCAGAAAAAATTTGCAAGTTTATATTACATCTTCAAAATTTACCAGAAAATTATTGAAGGGCCTCAATTACTTTAAGATCAGTGTGATTGCCATATACTTAAATTTTCAATGACACTTGTTAGATGTGACTGTCAGTTTACTGTCTTCTTTCCCACAAGCAATAACAAAGATGTATTGAGAGGTCTTTTTACTTGTCAGATGAAAAGGCAAGAGTCAATTCTTTTTAGAACCAAAAAAAAGAAAAAAAAAAAAGAAAAAAAAAAGAGGTTTTTTTTTTCTCACCCCATTTAAGGCATTTGGGGTTTCTTCCTTCTGTCTTATATAGAATAGAGTCATAGAGTGGTTCGGTTTGGAACGGACCTGAAAGATCATCTGGTTCCAATCCCCCTGATATGTAACTCTGAGAAAACCAAAAAGACTTGGACCAAAGATTAAGCTAATATTTTTCTACACAGGAAATGCTAACAAGGGGAGAGAAAGATTTAAAGCATTATAGTCATGTGAAAGGTGAGTGACTTTTAGACTCTCTTGGCATGTTGTGCCATTAAAACAATTGTAAAGAGAGCTTGCCAGGAACAGGTTTCTTATATGTACAATAAAAGGTTTGAGGAAGGAGAATGAAGCAGGAGATCAAGAGGGGAGAAAGAAGACTATTAGAGTAGAGGAGGATTAGGTAACAGAGAACACTGCCCTAGAGTAAGAGAATAAAAATGTGCTTTTTATTTGTTGAACTTCCACTGTGTGACTCTATGGACTCTTTTTAATGGATGCAAATTTAATGAATGCGATGCTAACTGGGAAACAAGCAACATTTGTACAGGGAGGAAAAGGTATTTATTATGACAGTTTAAAAAGATGCCAGTTCCTAATTCCATATAGCTCTCATTTAATGTTTTGTTTAGAGGTTGTTTGTTTATTTTCCTAGATTAAAGCTCTAATACAGTATAAAGAGGTGGTGTTTTTTGACACTTGTGTACAGGAATAGTCATTGTTACTGTATTTAGAATTGTGGTCAACACCAAATTTCTTTTGATAGCGCATGGTTTTGATTTGAGTTTTTGTTGTTTTTTTTTTCTAAAGCAAATTGTGTCTGAGACTTCTCTATAGAATAGTTTTTCTAGGTGGCAGACAAACCTGGGGACATGGGCCAAAGACAAGTGCCTCATGCAGTTGTCTACCAAATCTCAAACATTTTTCAGAAGTACAAGAAAGTAGTAGTGTCTTGGACACCTTTAATTTTGGTATGTAGAACCATTGTCAGAAATGAAGCCAGGTCAGCTCTGCTTGTTCAAAATCTAGCCTGAAGTTTTTCTCCTCTGTGTGTTGAAGGCAGCTGAATATGGTTTTGTTGTCATGACCTCAGTCACCTAATATAATACTTCTACCATGTCAGTTTGCAGGAGGTTACAGACAGGAGAGGATCACAGCATGGCTCAGGCTTGAAGGAACCTCAGGAGGGCTCTGACCTTACCTCCTGCTTAAAGAAGCCAGCACTGGGGTCAGCCCAGGTTGCTCAAAGCTTTCTTTATTCAGTGACATCAGTTTATTCATTCAGTGACAGAAATCTCCAAGGACGGATGTTGCACTACCTCTCTGGGCAACCTGGTGCTCTGCTGGGCTTTACTCATTGGGGAAGAAAGGTCTTGTCAGCCCATTTCTCCAGCCTATATGGGTTCTTCTTGCCCTTAAGTGTTGCCTTCATTTTGGTGTTGTTTGCAAATTTGAAAAGTGTGCATTCTGCCATCTCTTCCATGGCTTTGATTAAGATTTTCAACAGGACATGTCTCATGATTTTGATCCTGCAGTGCTTCACTTGTCACAGGCTTCCAGATGGAGTGCAACCTATTACCACCACTCTCTGAAAGTGATCACCCAGCATTGTTTTCATTCCATCTTTCCAGACTGTAATGACCTAACAAGAATAATATGGGTGATGGTGTTGAAAGCCTTGTCAAAGTAAATTCTGTTGCTGGATCCTCATCCACAAATGTGGTGATTTTATCATAGAAGGTAATCAGGTTGGTTAGGCATGATTTATCTTCAAAAAATCTTTCCTGACTCTTCCACCTTATTCTCCTTTATGTGCCCAAAAATGTGTTCAAAGGACTTACTCCATGATTTCCTGAGTGACTTAGGGAGATTATCTGTCCTGTAGTTCACCACATTGACATTCTCACTTTTTTTTGAAGATGCTTTCTCCAGTTGTTGGGTATCTCTTCTGGTCTCCATGAAGTTTTCTAATTATGACAGAGAATGGCCTTTCAATGACACACACAATTTTCTCAACAACCTCAGATGCAATTTCTTGGATCTCAATGACTTGTAAAGATCAATCTATCCCAAGTAATTTCTGCTTCAGTCTTCATATGCTATTTATGGTTCATCTTCTCTTTGAAATCTTTGGCCAAATACAGAGGTCTTTCTTGGAGAAGACCACAGCAAAGGTGGTGTTCAATAGTTCATCTTCATCTGTGTCTGCTAAGTCACCGTCCTCATTCGTCAGCAGGCCCACATTTACCTTGTTCAGCCTTTTGTTGCTAATGGAGCAGTAGGACGTGTGGCTCAGCTGAGCCTATAAGTGAAAATTCTATGTTTTTATCTTCTAGCACACAGTCAACATCAAAGGCTGGTAGAGCCTGTACAGACCTTTGATCTGATCTAGTCTGCTCATGTCAAGCAGTCATGGCCTCCTAGAAATGCCCAGACATTCTGATATGATTTTGGCTTTTGCATGAAGAACTTAGTGTGCAAGAAGCACTGTGTGGTAATTAGAGCAGTGAGACTGAAGGCCAGAGCTTGTAAACTTTATGCCTTTTTTCCTTCCTTAGATGACTAATAAGTAGCTTTGTGTGCTGTCCAGATAGGTTTTGGTCTTTTGCCTTCCTCTCTAGCCTGAAGAGTATTTAGTGTATCCTGAGAAATTTCTTATCACTTGGCTATTCCCTTCACTATCCAGGTTATGAATAGTAAAGTGCAGCCTCCTTTCTAGCCTGCCTCCCAGGGGGATGCTACTCACTTTCCGATGAACAATGGACTCACTGGGAGTTTGAGCATCTTCAGTATGTGTACTAGGTGGAGATGAGGCACTTGTCTAATTAGAAATAGGTCTGTGTAGAATTAACCCTTTTAGTTGGCTGAATCCAGTTTTGTTAACTGCATCAGGTCAACTTTGAACTGCAAAGGCCAAGTTTCCTGACTTCAGAAAAAAAATTATATTTTACATATATTATGATTTTAGCCATCAATACAAAGACTGGAAAACTTGAGAGCTTTACAAATACGAAAAATAATGTGCCTTTATAATGAATTAGAATTGTGTTAGTTAATAATATACTGTAACCACTTTAGTATCTATGAACTATGGGACCAGTTCAGCATCTAGCTGTGTCTAGTGAAGCTCTCATAAATGTTAAGAGTGTGGCTGAATGCTGTATGGATCTGGATAGTGCTTGTCTTGCATGACCAAATGGCATTCCTCTTGCAAAACACGAGAGAACATACTATTTGGCTCTGCAGCAGAAATGGTGCTATAGCTGCAGGCATTTTTCTGTAACAATATATGTGTTTACTGAAGCAATAATTTAATGAATGAGATGGACAAAGAACAGTTCTGTAGGCTGTGGATGGTGAGGATGCTGTTGTGAGAGACAGTGTGCTTCTGTGACTGCCATTTTCTTGAGATCTCCTTGCCCTCATAGAACCAGCCCATGAGACAGGGCAGGGCAACCAGGAATTTGAAGGCTTCTGGGCAGCAAAGGACACCTAAGCTCTGTAAACTGTTTCTTGGATGCATGCCTTGAAACCCTACCATTGCCTTCAGCAAAGTTTAGCCCTCTAATTCCAGTCTCTTTTTATTAAAGGTGTTTGATATGACTCAGGAGGAGTAAAATAGTCAGGAGGACTATAATAGTTTTTGTTTATCTCAGTAGAACAGACAACAAAAGCTTTTACTTTATTGTAAACTTTTATTTTTATTTTGGGTGAAGCCCTAAAGCATCTATTATTTGCATAGATATATTATTTGCATAGTTAGTTTAATGTTCAGTTGCAAATTTTGCTTTCTTTCCTGACACTGAATTACTTAGTTCAATAGCATTAACAGTTCATTGGTGTAGTTTTGGGGGTTTTGACAGATTTATGACAAGCATTGTGAAAGCAGAAGAAAAATTGCATTCCTTATGCTAGTTACAGTTTTAATGAGGGTTTTTTCCATGGTTTTTAAAATTAATTCTGTATGTAATGAAAATAGTTGTTCCAGGTTTTTTCACCTTTTTTTTCTCCTCACTTTTTATGTAGTTCAGTTCAATTCTTTCCTAACATGCTGTAGGAAGTAACAAATACCTGTAGGAAAACCTGATATCTAAGGCTGTGATTTCATGGATTAAAAAAAAAAAAAAAGAAAAGAAAAGCAGGGAGAGAAGAATAGTTTTTTGTGTTTGGCACAATGAGTTTGGTAAAATGTCTTAGTCATTGCATTGTAAAATCTGTGTTCATCATCTCTAATAGAAGTGATGATAGTGGTATATTCTCTATTTTGGAAGACTGATTTAGCCCAGTTGTATATGTGTCCTGAAACTGATGTAGTAAAGCACTCTGTCCTGCCATGCAAGGGCATTATTTTTGAGCTAAGCAAGGGGCAAGAAGGAATTTTTGCTGCGTAAAACTCTTAAGTGAATTATGAGCTGTGTGATTGTGAAAGAGTTAAAGTATAAAACAGCTATTCAAAGATAAGCCAGTTACACAAGCAATTGCTTACTGCATATGTGAGCCCATATTGCTAAAGTCAGTCTCATGCATAATGAACATTTTTGAGAAAGTAATAATAAAGCAAAATGAGTATCTCTAGGTATCTAAACAGAATAAGAACATTGTGAAATAACATTGCTTTGTATAGGGAAAGATTTTGCTATTTGAAATTCTTTGTCCTGTATTTGTGGTTTTCATTTGGAATTTGCTTTCTTAAAAGTGAAAACTCTGTCCCTACAGTTTTTAGAGTATACTTTTTATAAAGTTTTACTTTGAATAATTGGGCATTTAAGAGTATGTTTGTGTGTAACCTATCTTATGTATCTTATGTGCTCATCTAATTTTCATAACCATATGTAATTTCAAATAAGACAGTGAAATACTAAGTGAATTCAAATGATGCAAAATAGAAAATACATTTTATACTACATGAATTCAGAATAAGTGAATAAATAGAAAAAAATATATATGTCCTGCTAAATTCTAAGCTTGCCAATGACATAAACATAGATTCTGTTTGGTATTTCCATTCCATTGTAGCTAAATTTTAGCCTCTGGTAAGCACAGAAATACCAATAATTATGGTGAGTTTGTGTATCTTGGCAAATCAGCAATGGATTATTGAGGTTGTCCTTGAAGGAGGAGAAATCCAAGAGGAGATAATTAGGAGAATTTCTCATAGCTGAAATATATACCATCACGTTGGTGAGAAACAATGCTGAATCCCAACAAACTCATGGCATCTCAGGTCCTCCTAGGGACACTGGTCATCTGCTTGGTTTTCTTTAGTTTGCCAGAACTGAAACATTTGTATGAAGTAGAGGCTGCTGTTGTACCTGCCCCTCTGTCCTCGGGGTATTGATGAGTACTTTATCAGCCCTCGATGTATGCACTGTGAGACTTCAGAAAAGGAAAGGAAAAATAAAGCTTCACACAAAACACAATTGTGAAAAAAGTTTAAGACAAATAAGGTGCATTCCAGGCCTATAAAAACCAGATACTTTTCTATTCAAGATGGTACCACAAATTATTATTTAAAAAAAAAACCCAAACTAAGCCTTTTATACCAAACTTAAAATACTAAATCTTTCCTCCAGACTGAAAAGATAAATCCTTTCCCTTCCCTTTGAAATCACTGTTATCCCTGATTCTCGAGCAGTGAAGTATGTGAGTGTATATGTATTTCTTATGCATGTATAATTTAAAATCACTTAGGGGTGCTTAGAGGAGCACATTTTACTGCTTTTCTGAGACAAAAGCATTTTAAAAATGATTCTGCTATTGCACTTGGTTTGAATATGCATGTTGATTTGAAAAATCTTTGGTTTTCCCAAATATGCTTGTGAATAAAATACTTTAAAACCCACCAAAGTTAGTAAATGCTCAACACAAAACACCTACTCTAATTTCTGCTTTTTTTATTTAGAGTACTGTTTGAAAGCATTTTATTTGTACTTCTACAGCCTGTTTTATTACTCTGGTAACAAATATTCGTAATAAGTAATGTATGTGGTAGGAATCAAAGAATTATGATGAAAATTTGCTTAGCTTAAATATTGTGGAGAGACTACTTTAAGATGAAGCCTTACCTCTATCGCTGTTCATCTGTTTTCTATATATAGACTATGGATATAATGTCTTTTGCATATGTCTTCAGACTTATTTTTTGGTGCTGAGAAAGATACTGCACCTAGAGACTTTCCTTGTACTTTCAGAAAAATGGAATGCCTCGGTCATCTCTCTCCAGAATTCTCCATCTTCATGTGTTATTTTTCTTTTTTTTCTAAAGAACAGCCATGTCAGATTTCCTCTCTCCTGCACCTTTGCACAAGATGTTTCTTTCTGGTGCTTGATGTAATTGATAGCGTATATAGAATTAATGGTATTGGATTCTGAAAAATATTCTCCAGTAGGTAAAAGGAAGTTTCCACAACATTTACGTGGTTAGCTTAAGAGTGAGGATTATGATGAATGTGAACTTTCAGCCTGGATGTGAACTTTCAGCTAGATTCTCAGCATGTATGGTGAAAAAAACTGTAATTCAGTTGAAATCAGTGGGACTACAGGTATCATTAGTAGTAGCTTTGGCCCAAAATGCAAGCAGAGTAAACATATCTGTCTGCTTCAAAGATGTGAAAGCCATTATTGCAGAAGATCTCTAGGGATTTAATGGATTTTTATTACCAAAGTGGGTATTTTCTCCATTTAGAAGGAAGATAACAGAATTTTGGAAGCCTCATTTAATACTATCAGTGTAAATACAAGCTTTCTTTTATCATGTTCAAAATTCTTAGAGAAACTCTTGCCGCTTTTTGGTGGCCCAAAATAGGTTCAGTCCTCAGACTAAGATCCTTTTTGCAGGACACTCTGCAAGCCTATCAGAAAGATAGTCTTGGCCCCACAGAACTTCCAAAGTTAGGGGCTACAATACAGTTCACTTCATGCTGAATGTTGTTATTTGTGGCACAGATTTATTTGTGGATTTTATGTTTCTAATCATGGGAATCTTCTTTGCCTTTTTGTTTTCCCCAAACGTTTCTTGCCACTTTTGTTCCTCCAGTCTGTGTGTGAAAAAACAGCATTGGCAGAATTCTGTGGTCCAGGATTTTAATTACAGCCATAAACATCAGCTGCCATGTGCATGTAGCTTTCTGAGTCCTTTTCACAGATTGTGCTGAGAAGAAAGATGCTTGGCAAATTTGTCACTGGTACCTAACCTTCTGGCCTCATTTGTAAACGGTAACTATTTGTAATGCATCTCTCTTTTTAATATCTCTATTTTTATATATGCAAAACAAGTAAACAAGAAGGAAATGAAGGAAGTAAACAGTAGCATTCATGAAAAACACAAGTGGTAACCATGGAGACAGAAAAACAAGGGTACAGATCCATTAATTTATTTTCGAGCCAAAGTGCTGTAGCAGTCTATTCATACTTTATCATGCAGACTTCTGGATCTCAGGAATAATAAAGCCAGTAAGTGTGCATGTTACCCATATAGTTTTAAATATGTCTCTAGGAGAGGAGAAACTACATGTGAATTGTGAAAGATCAGCTAAGTTTTTGTGTTCATTGCAGGCATCAGGTTATGACTCGGGCTGTTGTTTATTCTTTCCTTTTATACGTGGATTTAACTTGATGGATGCAGACTGCCACCTCATAGTCAAAGACATGTTTTCAGTTCTGAATACAAAAGAGGCTGTGTGCTGTAGGGAAGAGACATGCATGCTATCCCGCTGCTTTCTTAAAACAAGGAACTACTGACAGTCATTTTTGCACGGTATTACAGATTTGCATTTCTGATAGTACCCGTAGAGAACAATTATACTTTTGTATGTTTATTTCATAATTAAATATTAACTGCATTTAGTTGCTTCTTATTGTGTCTGGGAAATTTAGAGCTGGAAGTAATATTTCTGACATTTCCACAATAACAAAGGAGGTGTAGACTCTGCACTCCTCTACTAACTGTAGCCAGTTGTGAGTTATTGATGGCAGTAGTGTCATAGCTAATCTGTAATAAGATGAATAGAAGTTCTTGAAATCTGCAACAGATAAACCCTGTACAGATTTTCAACTGAGATTAAAAGGCATGTCTGACTGTAATGTGTGGGTTATGATATGGAAGTATGACCTTGCTACTTCGATCCAGTGTTTTTTTCTCACTACACTGAATACCAGACTACATTCAATATGCAGACCAGGCAGTCTCACCTCTGTGCCTGGGAAAATCTTGGAGCAGATTCTCCTGGAAGGCATGCTAAGGCATGTGAAAAACAACAAGGTGCTTGGTGACAGCCAGCATGGCTTCACTAAGGGGAAAATCCTGCCTGACCAATCTGGTGGCTACGAAACTGATGGACAGGGGTAAAGAGGTTGATATCATCTACCTGGACTTGTGCAAAGTGTTTGACACTGTCCCGCATGGCATCCTTGTCTTTAAATTGGAGAGACATCAATTTGATAGGTGGACCACTCGGTGGAGAAAGAACTGGCTCGGTGGCTGCACATGAAATGTTGTGGTCAATGGCTCAATGTCCGACTGGAGACCAGTAACCAGTGGTATTATCCCCCAGGGACCAGTGTTGGGACCAGTCCTGTTCAACACCTTTGTCAGTGATATGGACTGACATGGATATGGACTGTGGGATTGAGTGTGCCCTCAGCAAGTTTGCCAATGATGCCAAGCTGGGTGGTTTGGTTGATACACTGGAGGGAAGGAATGCCATCCAGAGGGACCTTGACATGCTTGTGAGGTGG
>JANRGW010004138.1:10693-42046 GCA_024733675.1 Psilopsiagon aymara | reverse complement strand
AGAGGGGCAGGATCACCTCCTTCGACCTGCTGGTCATGCTCCTTTTGATGCAGCCCAGGATACAGTTGGCTTTCTGGTCTACAAGCGCACACTGCCGGCTCATGTTCATTTTTCCATTGACCAGCACTCCCAAGTCCTTCTCCCAGGGCTGCTCTGAATCTCTTCTCTGCCCAACCTGTAGCTGTGCCTGGGATTGCTCCTGCCCAGGTGTAGGACCTTGCAGTTGGTATGGTTAAACTTCATCAGGTTGGCATCAGCCCAGTTATTGCTGACGGTGTTGCCTTCCTTGTCCTCTTTAGACCTCAGTTTCAGATGTCAGTTACAGGTTCCCTTTGAGGTTACACATAAGCTGCATTTAGTGTCTGGCTGGTTTAGTTTAGAAATGTTTAGGGATCCCACATTCTCAGCATAATCTTGTTTTACTCAAAAGTGCATTTTGGAATAACTTCTAACTCATTATCCTTTTCATTTAAGATCAGGATGTTCTTAAGAGAGAAAAAGATCACACTTTTCCTGATCTAGATGAAAAGAAAAAAATAATACATGCAATGAGTTTCTATTTAAGTATAAATAATTTAATTAATAAATTACAATGTATCTAAACAGCTTTGTTTAGAGCTTTTCAGAGTCTTGTTCTAGGAGACAGCCCCTACGAAATACACATTACCTACCCAAATCATCCAGTATGTGATACAATACGGGAAATTATAACAGCTTTCCAACACCTAAAGGGAGCCTACAAGAAAATTGCAGAGGGGCTTTTCACAATGGAGTGATAGGACAAGGGGGAATGGCTTTAGGCTGACTGAAGCTAGATTTAGATTAGACATTAGGAAGAAATTCTTCACTTTGAGGGTAATAAGACACTGGAACAGGTTACTCAGAGAAGATATTGCTGCCCCATCCCTAGAAGTGTTTAAGGCCAGGTTGGATGGGGCTTTGAGCAGCCTTGTCTACTGGAAGGTGTCCCTGCTCATGGCAGAGAAGTAGGAACTGGATGAGCTTTTAGGCCCATTCCAAACCAAACCATTCTACGGTTCTCTCAAATTTTTTTTTTATAGTGCTTTGCAATCCCTTAACATTGTTCTTTCCTCTTTTTTCCTGTATTTTTTGGTTGTTCCATGGGAGTTCTGTCAAGCCTCTTCTGTATCAGTTTCTGTTATTTCACATTCTTTTATCTGTCAAGGCATAATAAAACATTTCAATATTTACTTCTTTTTGCTGAGGTCACACTTTTCACCTTCTGACTTCTTTTCCTGGAAATTCAAATACTAGAATTATAATGTTTTCTCTGCAGGGAGCTCCTGGGAGGCCTCTTGTCCCATGTCCTGCTCAAAGCAGAGACATCTTAAAAGCTGACTTAACGTTCTGTCGCTAGTTTTTGCCATATACTCCCCAGAATATTTAAGCAAATAAACCACTCGACTAATAACACAATGAATTACTTCTACCAGAGCTATCTACATTTAAAAGGAAAAGATAGTGCAGCCTCGCTGACACCTTGTTGAAATTTTAAGCTAGATTCACCTGTATAGTAAGAAATATAATTGCATCTATTTCTTTAAAACTATTCTAGTGTTTTTATAGTTTAATTATCTCTTACTCCATTTAAGTGCATAAATACTAATATAAGAAGATGTTTTCAGTGTTTACTTGTAAAATGAAGTGTGAGAGCACATGCAGTATAATAAAGATGGAAGGGATGAAATACTGATTTTTTTTAAATGGGAACCATCTTACATACAGGGAGCATTGTAATGAAAAATGTATTGGTAAAAATATTTAAAATGAAAAAAACCCCTTTGTTTCCCCTGTTGTTATCACCTAACTATTTAGCATGAAAATATCTAGCAAATGCATAGTACATACTGAGTTGTATCCTATTATACTACCAGATGCTCTTAACTCTGAAATGGATTGGGCCTGTAAGCTACCTGAATGAGTGTCCAATTTAGTTTGGTCTAATTACTACCTTCCATACTGCAATACTCCTTTTAAGTTCTTTGGAGGAATGTCACAATAATATCCTGGGCTAATCATGTTCCAAAATTAGAACTCCATTTAAGGAGAGCTTAAAGAAACCAAACCCACCACAGAACACATCTTTGTCACAGTATTTTTCAGGCCATGTGTAACGAACCTACCAGCTAAAACTTGTCCCCACGTTCATATGATCTCACCTATAAGAAAAAAAACAATACATTTATATCAACCCTTAGAAGAAAATATTTCAGAATTTCTTCAGGAATATTTCAGAAAACAAAACAAAACAAAATAAAAACCACGTCAAATGCTTGATGAGTTGCTCGGTGTTAGAAGTTTATTCCTTGATATTAGCGTGTTCATAATCATTTAAGATTGTCAGGACTCAAAGTACTTGGGACAACTTTCTAATGTTCAAAATAACACAGAAAACAAAACTGTGTCTGATATTTCACAGTGCTGGCAAAATTAGTACGATAAAGTCAAAGCTGGCATTTCAATAGCTGGTCGTAGGATGAAATGGAGATGCTATAACCCACAATGTCCAAAAAGGTTCTACATGGTAAAAGAGTGAGTTCAGGAAGAGCCAGTCACAAACCGTATTTCTCAACCAATAGAGAATCTATAGTGAAGAGGTTCTCATTAGCTTCTTACACCACTTTAAAAAGTGATTATTGTGGTTTTTTGGTTTGGTTTGGTTTGGGTTTTTAAAGTCATTATATTTTATTGTGGTTCATATCTTCTCTGTAAGAACTCTATCTCAGCTCCCTTTTAGCATAATTTTTACCCTGCAAAATAAGATAATTATAATGAAAACAGCCACTATTATTGGTTTTACTAGGTTGAAAAGGCTGAGCAATTTATAAAGCAACTTATTCACTCTCTTGTACAGTTCCATTTGACATTATTGCTTACAGATTATTTCATTTTCACTGAAGAGCTTTTTAAAAAATATATTATCCCTGGTACATTTTCTGTTGGTTGGAAGGTCTCCTTTCCCTTCCTGTGGATTGATAGAAATCTGTAAGCTGACATTTAGAAGAACTTTCAGCTTTTTAAGCAACTACAGTACATTTTTATGCTGCCTTCTGTCCAATATTTTTAGGCATGATAATCATCTAAAGTAAAATAACCTCTTATGCACTTCTCAAATGGCCCAATTGAAATTTAATGGAGAATGTTAATGTGCAGATTTTTAAAGGCAGACCAACTAATAACTGGGCTCAGAAGAAGCACATTAGTTGAAAAAGGGAGAAACTTGTAGAATTTTCCCTATCCTTAATCACCTTTAAGGATTTTCAAGAGTTACCAATGAATCAAAACCACACTGAAAATAATTTGAAATCCATTTTTTCATTTTTTAATTACAGGTAACCTGGTTTTATTATGCATCTGAGGAACATTTCATAGATAAGAGAATGAATATTAATGTAAATCTTAATGATGCAGAGAAAGTGCAATGTCAGCAGAAAATAACCCATTATTATTGTGTATAAGGAGTAACTAATTGATTCTTTACACTTATTTACTCAGTACATTATATATCCATCCTGGAATTAATCCAATATTACTACTTAAAGCAGGAACACTGAATTAAAACTTTACGCTAACAGATGTATTATATGCTTTTTTTGTATTGGTGCTTCAGGAAGGTGAGAAATGCAGTGGAATATCCGTATGTAATGGATCAAATCAGCAAACACCTGCAAATTCTTGAAGGACAAACCCAAAGCCTGGTGGTGGTGGAGAAAGAGAACAAGTAACAACTGGAAGCAGGCGTCTAAATTGGCACCACCTCCCTTTCCCCAGCCAATCGCAGCAACAGCAGCAAGGACCCTATCTTAATCTTGTATATGTACAATGTTAAATGAAGCTTTCCAGAAAGAAAAAGAAAAAGGAAACAGGAAAAAAGGAAACAAGAAAATTAAAAAGGGAAAGAGTAAGAGAAAATGTAGTAATAATATAGCTAAATAGACATAAAAAGCTTGATTATTTTGATAGCTTTCAAATTACTGAGATTAAAATAAAAAGCCCCAATTACCAGACAAATGGCTTAATATCTTCTTTAATATTTTTTTTATGGACATACAATTTAACAATTAATGACTGCAGTTAGCCTGAGATATTCAATATTGCAGCATTTGGTATGATTTTCTTCCTGGCCTTCTTAAAGATGTTTTTCATTCCTTTTTTTCTTTTGTTCAGGGAATTATCTAAACATACTGCCGTAATACAATCATCCAATTTGTTCCTTCAGACATACATATGAAGACGCATTGGATCTATGGCTAGATCCTTCACACCCTTACCCCTGGAAGGAGTATGATCATGATGGAGGGAAATGCTCCTAAACTAACTAGTCATTTTCCTTTCAACCTGTAATCCTAAGGGAGTCAGACTCATGCTGTTTCACATTGCTGACTCTCAGCTGTGCGGAACGTTGGTAGCACTGAGCATGTTTTAAACTATTTTTGCATTAGTTTTATCATGCTTACTTCAGCTTTATGTTTTCTCTTAATTTTGTGCCTTTTTATTAGTAAATCCTGAAATATGTTTATGTGCCCAGGGAAAAAGCCCAAGGAATTTGTCTTGGTAAATTAAATAAATTTTTGTGTTAAATTTCGCTACCAGACTCTCAAAAACCTACATGTAATTTTATCTTTTTACAGACAAAACCTCAGCTGATTTTTATAGATACTATTCAATCTCATCTTCTTCCAAGGACTTTGATGTTGAGGGGTGGGCAACATCATTTATCCAGCTATCTTCTCTCCAAAAGAATTATTTCTTCTTATTTTGTTTGTGTGCTCTCTCTATTTCTCAGGTGCTAGACACTTTATCTGGATTTAGATTGAATAAGGATGTTTTCATCTGAGATCTTATTTCCTGAAATACAGACTTTGCAGTTCAGTCCTGATGAGATGAGTCCTGAAGTACTTTTTTATTTCATATGACAGACTTACACAGATTTAAAAGAAGAGTGTCCACATCATAAGTACCATAGGAACCTTCTTAAATGAGATGAATTCCCCTGTAAAGTGCCAAATTCCCTCTGCTAAGTGTCATGGCACCTGATCTCAGCTATATCAGAACATGGTGCAAGTGAAATAAAGTGGACAACCTCATGATGTCATAGCATCCATCAAAGATGTCTTTATAGTCTCCAGGTCATACTCAGGTTGACAGGCTGAGTAAGAAAAGCTGAGGCCTTATCTTCTTCTCCTTAATAACCTTTCTAAAAATAGGGAAAAAGTGTTAAAAAACTCAAAATGAATAGACCATTTAAATTGCTGGTGTGGAAATGCCAAGTGCTGAGGCACAAAACCAAAGTTCATACAGTGTCAGAAATTTCCTCCCCCACACAATGAATAATGGAAGGCAGAGATCCACCTTCCCTTGATGTCATGGTTTAAGCCCAGCAGGTAACTCAGAATCACGCAGCTGCTCGCTCAATCCCCCTACATCTTTCTCCCCCAGCTCCCAGAGGGATGAGGAGAAGAATCAAAAGAATGTAACTCCCACAGGCTGAGATAACAGTCCAGTAACTGAGGTATAACACAAACCACTGTTGCTACCACCAATAATAGTAATGATAAGGGAAATAACAAGGGAAGAGAATACAATCACTCACTACCTGCTGACCGATACCCAGCCTGACTTGAGCAGTGACCTAGCCCTTCTAGGCAACTGCCCCCAGTTTGTATAGTGGGCATGATGTGCTGTGGTATGGAATACCTCTTTGGTTAGTTTGGGTCAGGTGTCCTGTCTCTGCTTCCTCCCGGCTTCCCCTCCTCCCTGGCAAAGCATGAGACTCAGAAAGTCCTTGGTCAGACCAAACATTCCTGAGCAGCAACTGAAAACATCAGTGTTATCAGTGCTGTTTCCAGGCCGAAAGTCAAAAACCCAGCACTGCACCAGCTTGCTACTAAGAAGGAGAAAAATGACTGCTACTGCTGAACCCAGGACAACTGGCAACTTGCCCTGTGCCAAAACTACCAACACCTTATTTCCCTCTGTGAGAAATTAAATACCCTGGAACTTGCCTGGTGGCTGTGTCGGAGTTTTATTATGGGCTAAGACCTCTGAAGTCAGTTATATATTTGTAGTGATTTTCTACAGGCCATTTTGGAAAGTCTTAAGAGAGAATGTGTGTACAGTGGTGGGGTTGTCAAATTTTACTCTGACAGCTGATGTGCTGCAGTGTGATCCATAAGTCACTTCTGGAAGAGGCTTAAAATGAGAGGAAAAAAGATATCACTGTAGCTTCGTAGGAGGTTTTCTAAGATTAGAATTTTATGAAAATAGAAATTCAAATTGCACATCTTCTAAAAGCTGTTTATATTTCCAAGCCATTTATCACATATGTTATTTAGAAAGCCCATGAGACACGATTTAAAATCATTATAAAGAGCAATTCTCTTATTTTTATTGAGTTCTATGTCATTCTTTAATCTTTCCTCCAAAAATCTACTCCACCAGGCAGAAGCAGTATTTCTTGGAAATGAGAAATGTCTTACTTCCAAGAAACAAGAATTGTGATGTTACTGTAAGAAACAAACGTCTGCCAGTGGTGCAGCATTGTGGTCAAGTGGGAATGACTTTATGCGTGGCATCAATCTGATGCTCAGTGGCATGAAAAAAACAGGCCCAGACTTGAAATACAAGGGTTGTTAATTGATTTCCTGTGCTTTTAAAAGGCATCTCTCAAAGAAATGGCCTGCCACTTTCAGGAATAGATTTCCTTTTATACTTATCCCCACCCTTCTGCAATTAAATCCATAAGGAGTGAGCTACAATGAATTAGATTTCAGTATCCTCAAAATATAGTAGGTGGCCATACAAAATGCATGGGATCTCAATATCACAAATCCTACACATAGAATCACAGAATCATAGAATAGTTAGGGTTGGAAAAGACATTAAGATCACCTAGTTCCAACCCCCCTGCCATGGGCAGGGACACCTCACACTAAACCAGGCCACCCACGGCTCTGTCCAACCCAGCCTTGAACACCACCAGGGATGGAGCATTCACAACTTCCCTGGACAACCCATTCCAGTGCCTCACCACCCCTACATTAATGAATTTTTTCCTCGTATCCAATCTAAACTTCCAATCTAAACTTTCTCTGTTTAAGTTTGAACCCGTTACCCCTTGTCCCATCACCACAGTCCCTAATGAAGAGTCCCTCCCCAGCATCCCTATAGGCCCCCTTCAGATACTGGAAGGCTGCTATGAGGTCTCCACACAGCCTTCTCTTCTCCGGGCTGAACAGCCCCAACTTTCTCATCCTATCTTCATACGGGAGGTGCTCCAGTCCCATGACCCTCCTCATAGCCCTCCTCTGGACTTGTTCCAACAGTTGCATGCCCTTTTTATGTTGAGGACACCAGAACTGCACACAATACTGCAAGTCAGGCCTCACAAGAGCAGAGTAGTGGGGCAGGATCACCCCCTTTGACCTGCTGGTCATGCTCCTTTTGACACGACTGCCCTAAGAACAGACTAAAGTCCATCTCATGCCTTGGCCACAAAGTTACTGTTTCTTACCAAAATGGGAAGCCTGTATTTCTTGGCACTGTTTTTTTACAGCCTGCCTGAGTCGGAGTCGATGTAAAAACAAGGTACCACTTGACTGTGTATGTAGGCAGGTTAGGGACGTTATTGTTAATGCATGCTTAGATGATGTACAGCACAGTAAAACTGACTGAAGCCTGCAGAATTTCCTGAATTCTTTACTGAATTGCCCCCTGAAACAAAGCAGACACTAGTACACAGTAGGATGATGTATTATAATTGCATTCTTTTCTCAAGATCTCTAGCGATTTTGGCCACGATTTCTTACTTCTAAGTGAGTTATCACAAGCCATTGACTCCTTACAAAGTTAACAAGCAATAAGACAAGTTAACCTGGTGCTATTATGAGGCAATAATGTTGCCATCAGTGCATGTAACCACTGTATTTTGTTCATTTTTCCCTCAGGCACAATACAAAGGAGTCTGATCACATTTTTCAGCCACTATTCCACAATTAGACTGTATGCAAAATGCATAAACAGCAAAAGCATGCTGCAATTCAATTCTCTGTTAATCTAGATGATGAAATAAAGAGACTTCCATTAAGACACTCACTTTTTAAAAGACACAAATTAGATAGAAATGAAGTCTAGCAGCTTACTCAAATCTGAAGATCAGTTCTCTTTTGCCTTATAAGCATATGCCAACATAAACTCATTTAAGAACTGTTTCTGTGAACAGAGGTCAAACAATTACCAAGATCTTCCTATCCCCAGTATGAAAACTACCATGATCAGAGGCACTGTCAAGACAGATGAAAAGTCTTTTTGTGTTTCCTCTTTCAGTCCCTCTCTGCTGTATCATCCCCCCTTTCCTTTGCTAGGTGAACTAAAAAGCACACTTGCCTCCACACATGCTGAATGTGAACACCGGCTTTTTGGAAGTGCTCCCTTTTGTCTTTGCAACGCACACGAAAATGCTGAAGTTGGGAATTTTTTGACCTCTCCATCCTCTCTGTAGCCCAAAGAGCTTTGATGCCAGGCAACATGCACAGCAGAGGGGCTGTACAACTTGGCAAAAGAGATGTGTAAACAGGCGTAGGAAACCTTATGGGCCACAGATTTAAAAAGCAGATGCCCGCTTGCACACAAGCCATGAGAGTCTTTTTTTCAGATCTAAAACTGCTTAACTCAAAGCTCTGATCTAAAGCATAACAAAGTAAACAGCAGTCGTTAGGCACACTGATGCTGGAGTGCTTAAACCCTCACTGGGTGGTACTGTACTCATGACACAAGTCTGACATCATTTTCTAAATTTACAATCTGACCATCTCAGTTGTCTACTTACACAGGTCTTGTAACTAGTGATTAATGACAAGCTACTGCAATGGCTAAGTTCAGAATTACTTACAAATTGCTCTCCATGCCTAGCTTGATGGCCAGGAGGTTGTTAAACAGTGATCAGGGCTCTTGGCTCACAGTTCACAAGTTGCTGCATGAGAGCACCACATGGGAGATTCTCCTCAATGGAAGAAAAGAATGATGTACAATGTGTAGCCTTCACAGTGCCTTCTCCCTCTAAGGCAGGGACTTAAAACGTACCAATATCAGCTTTCAGGAGAATGACTCCAGGGGGATTCAGTTCCAGGGAAAGCAGAGCACAGTGCATGGGGAGCAGAAAAAAAAAGAGACAGACTGTGCTTACCTGAGTGGGATGCCACTAAGATCAAAGTTCCAAAACCATTCTTTTTTGTTTCTGCCCCCTCCCCCCCTCATCCCTTGATTCCATGTGAGCATTTAGAGGAGGTGGAGGTCATGACCTCCAAAATCAAAGGCCAAAATCTATTAGTCACTGTTAAACACATCTTTTGTTTTTTCAAACGTATTCTAAGCTCCTGTAATCCTTTTGCTTCTCTAACTGGCAAGGAACACCTACTCAAGAAAGCACATGGGCTGCATTTGTAGAAGCAGAGCAAGGAGAGCACGTGACCTGTGTATGGTAATAAAGTTTCATACGGCATTTGGCTGAGAATAGCAGTACCAGCACCAGCAGTAATATACCAGTCCCAGCAATAATATACCAGTACCAGCAGTGATATACCAGTACAAAGTTTCTAAATGCAGTAGCAGAAATATACTGGTACATAGTTCTACACATTTCTCTGCTGTGGAAATGCTGATCCTATGTCTTTGCCAAAATTACAGCTTTGCCTGCCAAGTACTCACCTCTGCCTTTGTTTCAAAATCATGTCAATTTAGTGCTCACTTTAGCATGAGTATGAATCAGCTTTACACCTCATTTTTATATGCTGTCCTATTCCTGTGCATCAAATAAAACCCTGTGACTAGATATATGGAGATTCTGTAGCAGTCAAAGTACAAAATTAAGAGCTACTCAGCTCAGATCCATGCAGGACTTGAGCTCGGATCCACCAGCAATGTAACTAGATCATTACACACCATCTAGTTTCCACAAATCCGTATTTTTAAGCAGAGAGCAGAAGAGCAATCACAAACATCGTAAGGTTCTAGTTTTGATAGCATTATTCTCAATTCAAATATGCAGAGATATGAATGTGCATGCACATACATTAGCTGAATGCTGATACAGAGCACATAGCCTCTCATTTACTGCAAGATGAGCAGCAACTTTGAAACGCAATGGCATTTTATGAACAACTGAAAAGGTGGGAGCAATTGTTGCAGAGTGTTCTCCAGGCATGATATTTTACAAATGCAATGCAAAGAAATACACCTCCCAGCTTTGGCTTTTCAGCTACTAATTCTAGTGAAATGAAGCCATGCATGAAAAAGATGCATGCCAGCATGCACCAGCAGATCCCAGTCTCTAGCCACATTCAGAGTGGGTAGGGGAAGCAGTTATGCACCTAAGACTTCCCTTCATGAGCCACGCTTTTCATTTTATTTCATGCATACCCGTAGCTCCTTCACTAGCTCCCACTGACTCCCCCAAATCCCAGTGTCCCTTGAAGTATCTACAACGCACTCAAGATAATACTGGAAAATCATAATTTGGAGAAAATTCGTCCATAGAGAAATTATGTCACAGCGAGTTTCAATCTTCTGTCTATATTCCCAAATATGTAGGAAACATAAAAGTATTTAAGGTAATTAAGTAATCTGGGATGTAGAGAGAAAAAAAAGAGAAAAGCTGCATTTGTGTGCTTACTGTATTGAACATCACTACTCAGTATACCAAAATAGAAGTTTCTGCTAAACTTTAATGCCTGCTGACAGGAATGTAGCACAAATCATGCATTTTCGCAAGCTGCCCTCTGATTTTAGACCAACAGTCATAATTTTTAAAAAACTGCATTCTGCATGGCATCAGTATATTTAAACTAAAACTTTGCTTAGCACACTGCAACGTGTTCCATTTAATAAATATACTGAAATTATATTACAATGGACTTGGAAAAGATAATGAAGTTACAGTGACAACAGCACAGTGGAAAGTAATCTAAAAGGACCAAAAGTTTCATAAGGTAACAGTCTCAACGCAAAGTCCCACTTTTGCAATAGATACGATGAGGCAATTGCTCAGATCAGCACCAGTACAAATGATAACCTACCTCTTGGGACAGGAAAGGAATAACTTGTGCACATATAGCATTCAGCCTCTTGACAATTTCTGCCTGCAAGAGACAAGAAGAATGAAGTTCGATTATATGAATTCTCAGATGTAACTGTCAGTTGTGAACATAGATGATACATTTCTTTGGAGTTATTTTTCATCTTTAGTCATCCCCTGGCCAGGACATACTATCTGAATAATAAAAGAATTTGGACACCAATTGAACAATACATAGGAAGATAATAACTTCTAGCTAAATGTTTTCCTTAAAAAACACACCTTAGAACTCACGCAAAAAAAAGTTAATTCTGATAATGCAATCAAAGGGATTTAAAGAAAAAATCTTCAGGAAATATAACACACACCCCCCCCCTCAAAAAAAACAAAAAAAACCCAAAAAACCACTGAATACTGTGTTTTGAAAAAAAATCTCTCCTAAGAGGCAAAAATAAGGATTTCATATTACAGCAATGTCACTGTAAGCAAAGGGAACAAACAAAAGAGTTAATTAGTATTAACAGTACATATCATGAGAACATTGGCAACACAATACACAACTACATTAATAATCATTCTAACACATATTTTAGGAAGAGGCACTGAAGTCTTGTATTTATGCTGTTATCATACCCAAGATTAATAGCGGTTACTTTCAAGTTGCAATGGTGATCAGAAATGAATAATATACATTGTTTCATTTCCATATTGGAGATCAATTCTTGTTCTGTGTATTTAATCTGCAAACCTCAATAGAGATTGATGAGATTTGTAGAGATAACACAAAAATTACAGCTCCAGAAACAGAGTATTTAATGCCACACAGACTTTCTTACAATAAATCATAACTTTCTTACAATGAATTGTAACCAGGATCATTTCCTCATTATACAGTAAGACAGAAAGCTCTTCCTCTTGCAAAGTCTCTAAACATAAGACAAAGACACAAACTTGTGCAATTTATGCTTCCTCCTTTTAACAACAACCTTCCCAGCCTTTTTGCTATGCTGTCTTTTATATCATGAATGCTTAGAAAAGTACCCATAGAACAGAAGGGCTCAGAACTAGCAGTAAAAAGGTCAGAACCACAGATAAAACGGATCTGGGTTGAGGAATATTACTATTACAGAGCTCTGTAACCAGACACAAGGCACACTAGAGGTAAGGGTACATGTGAAACTAACTCTGCCCCCTTGTGCATACTGCGATACACTTGAGTTAACAACACGACTTTGCAATACAGTCTCTACATTTTCTCTGAAATGTACCTAAACTGCTGCATGTTATTTATAAAGCAATTTCTATGTTACAATGTCCCGGTATACTTCTCACTGGTCTTCGCTGTTTATGCAAGTCCACACATTGTTAGTTACTCATTTTAACGCACCTACTAACCTGTTCTGTTTATTCTGCAGCACAGGTACCTTAAAGGACATTTGAGAACATGTTCTGTTCACCACAAAGCTAAATTACCTTCTAATTTCAAAAGTCCATATATGCCTATAATATCAGATATGCCACAATGTAAAAATTTAATACCCCTTTAAATAGACAGTGTTTACTATACTAGTCGACACACAGATTTATGAACTGCTTGTACACAGCGCAGTACAGGAATTGAGGGACAAGATGGGTACATCTGTGCTTCAGCCAGACAGGCTGCAGCATTACTTGAGAAACAATATTTGATTAAGGAATCACAGACTGTAATATAATGCACAGCTGCAAAGTACCTGTACTGTTGTGGTTCAAGTACCATCAATTTACTAATTCCCAAATTTCAGGCTTTAGCCACACTGCTTTTTTTTTAAAAAAAAGTAATCTCCTGAGTGCCTTAAAACCAAGGAGAAAACCAGACATCTTGCTCTTCAAGGCTTTTCTGTATCAAGAGAAAACGTCCAACTTTCGCCATGCTGACTGGAGCTGAAGCCCCCCTGACCTGCCGTTTAACACACATAGATGCCTTCGTAAAGAAGAGGCACACAATGTTTTCCTCTGCTGCAAAACAGCTCCTCCTACCCACCTTTAACATGCATATCACAACCTCACGCACCTTCTGTGCAGCACCTGGAGGGAGCCTGTGCCATAGCTGTGCTCAGCAGACTACCTTTCCACCACAGCTACCTGGGCTGGATGCCTCTACTGCACCCCTTAGGAACTGAGATTAAAAGTGGCTCAAAGTGCCACAGAACCACAGAGTCGTAGAATAGTTACGCATGCAGGAGCTCGGCGTGTAATTTTAAAAGGCTTGTAGATCCATAGATTTTAAGGCCAAAACAGACTGCTACAAGTGCCTTATCTCACCTCCTAAGTAAAACAGGCTGTAAAACTTCAACCGACTTCTCCATCAAACCAGTAAATTCTAGTTCAGCTAGAATATAGTTTAGTCAACAAAACCAATTTTATTCAACTCACTTTAGGCATTTCTTCTTAATTAAGGTACTCAATCCCAACTATTTCAAGCTATTTCAGCTACAATGTTTTTCTTTTAATCTCTTTTCCTCCCTCCTCCCCAATAGAAGAATTATGTCTCCCTTCTATCGCTCTTCTGGCTACAAAAGTGCTTGAAACATATCTGCTCAGTGTTTACACAAAAATTCACCTCTGGCAAATCCTGAGCCTGGGAAATGTTAAGCTAAAAAGCATCTTCCAAAAAAGCTGCAAGTAAGTGAAAGCAGGTGACTAAATATGAACTGTTACACAACTGTAATAAACTTCTTGATAACAATCTCACTGGAGTGCAAAACGAGTCCTTTCATGTTGTATGCAGGGAAGGGAGCTGAAGGAGACAGCACCCAGCTCAACCCACAGAGAAGAAAAAACTGATAGCTAACAATGCCGAGACATTCCCCAGCAGCATTTCCCAGCTTAGGCAAGGGGCCTGCTAGGCCAGCCACAACAAAGCTGAGAACGCCTTGCTACACTGCGGCAGACGTTTACACGGTTTCCTTATTAAAATGGTCTTCACTTCCCCCAACAATGACCATCGCAAATTGAGTGGGTTTGCGTACAGTTAATTTTTATCAGCCTCAACACTTGGGAAACAAGAGAACAGCCCACCTGAGGTGCAGTGGACTGCAGAGGCACAACACGACCGAGGCACAGACGGCTTTGCCTTTGGATATGACAGGCAGCAGGAAGGAGTGAAGGAAAAGAAAACACTGTACATGCACAGTGATAGGAAGGACATAACACATTCTGTACCAAAAATGTCTTAAATCAGACATTTTCACAGACCAAATACAAAGCATCCTCTGCCCTGACAATGCAACTGTTTCTGCAACTAACTGCGCAGGATAATGCTGCAGCAACCAGGGCGGCTGTTTACCACAGAACTTAACCAAAGGAGTTAGCTAGAGTGGGCTTCTTGCAATGCTGCCCTAAATCTTGAAGGTGTAGGTACTGAAGACAGAGGTTAACACCTCGGAGACCTATTCCTACTGCCATCAGAGGGGGCCTAGAATCCCCTCTGCATCAGGTACAAAGACATTAAATAAAACACGAGCCCACATCACTTTTTTATGCTCATACAGATTTTTAAAACCCTACATTTAAAGATCAGTTTAGGAACTTCTCTTTTCTCTTAAACATCAGGTCGATGGCTTCTTCATGATCATCCTAATTGCAAAGAGAAGGAAAAAGTATGATTTCATAACATCAGGCAGCCAATTCCTGATATGGAAAGCCAAAGTTGCCTCAGAAACGCATCTGTTTCTGCGGTCTTCTCATTTGCCTTTTTTGTCCCATGAGACCAGGTTTTAGAAAGGCATCATTTATTTACAGGCCTCTCCACTGGGCTTCTGTTATCGGCCAGTAATACTGTGGACACATACACTTCTAACGGCCTATGTTTTGAAACCAAGTCTAATCTGATGGCGCAGCGCCCAAACTCCTTTTCCATAGCCATTAAAGGATGTAGGTTATTGCTGTTGTCACCATTGATATTTGTCATTCCAATGTAATTAGGGCCCTAAAATGATGCATTACAGCCCTTGGCACAGCTTCTATTAAAATCTTTTCTTCTGCTCACTGAACTGCGACCTGTTTTCTGATGAATAACAGACAGGCAGCTTTAGGGTGAGGAACAGATTCATCAAAGAAGTATTTTTCAGTTCTGGAAATGAAATAAATAAATAAATTACAGAGGGCAACCCAAGAAGAAAAGCACAAGGAAGGAGTAAGGGTGGGGTGGGTTTTAGGGGGCAGATAATAAAGACCACAGTGCATCTGAATTTCATCTGACCAATTGAAATTCTGATTGCATCAGATGAATCTTTCTTAGGACAATATATTCCCAGCCTGTGAATCACATGGTTAATCAGGGCTCTAATCTGCTATCCATCAGCCTATGCCAGCACTGTAACTTCCAATCAAATTTATAGGTTATGTGGGTCACGCATCCCTGAACAACTTACATTCATGGATATCCCATTTAAACCAGCACAGATTCTGAAATGCTGTTGTTAGGGTTACTGAATGTTGTAACACTATCCAAAGCTTTATGAAAGCTCCTGATAAACAGCTGCTAAATTATTGCCTGTGGATACAGCATGATGCTCTGAAATAGCATTAATGGCCCAATAAAAGGGCGATTGTTCATGCCAAAATATAAAAAGGATGGCTTTTGCTACCACAGTTTGTCAAGTATGTTAACAAACACCGACACTTCTATTACTCCTTTCCCTGAACACAGAAAGTGTTTGGTTTTGCGTTAAAACACACCAGCACGGACCCAGAAAAGATGAGGGCCAGGCAGGCAGAGAAGGCTCTGGCTGGAATCATCTTTTTACTTGTCTAACACAAGCGTATGTTGTTTTCATTCTTTGGGAGACAACTACAAAAGACACTGTTTTAACAGTTTTGACATCTTTTTAGAGCCACTCATATTTAAAAAGAGAAATATTAAATATTTATTAACTACAATATTATTAACTTGTTAGTTTTGATATGAACATAGACAATAATAAAAATCACTGTGCCAGAATCTGATCTTACTAAAGAAACAAAGACCCATATCAGTTAACAGTCCCTCGGCATCACTGCAGTGATACAACATAGAGCAAGAGCTTAGGTACTTGCTCAGTCAAAAAATCTTTTGGAACAAAGCCAATGGTTAAATGGTACTTAATTGCCTAACTATGCCTAAAACCTGAATCGTTCATTTCATTGTTCGTAAGTGTCTATAACGCATGATGAAAAATGTTCAAAGATAACTCTGTGGGCAAGACTACACCTCAGGAACCATGAGCTAACACAATCTCTCAAGGGGGCTCAGCAAAGCTGGTCTTTGGGATACCACCACAGCTACCAGCTGTACTCAAAGGGGGACATGTGATGCACCATTAAGCTCCTAAATCCTTTTGAGAATGGCAACATAGGGGTTTAATTCAATTAACCCTTGCCACACACAGCTAAAATAGGACATAAGCACAAGATAAAATATAGAAATGTATTTAGAGTGCCTTGATAAGTATTTTGGCATATGTCTCAATTCTTAATACAAATAGGAGCTAAAAGAGAAAGCAGAATCAAATTAACTCCAAAAAGAAAAAATAATTAGAAATGCTCCAATAAACAAGGAGTTCAGAATCTTTCTTTTTTTTAAAAAAAAAAAAAAATCCATTTGCATTCTTTTGTGGCAGAAAAAGAGAACTGTGATTTTATTTATAGTATATGTACTTCAAAAAATATTTCTATTATATTTCACAAAGTTCATAATTATTACAATTATAAAAAATTGCTGGTAAAGAATTACCACTGGAGGCTGGGGCCTGTCAGTGGAATGGAAGCAAAACTACTATATATGTATTGTTGAAATAAAACAGGATAATAAAACATTATTGGGAAACCCATTTCAGCAGCCAGTAGGAAAAAAAATATATGCAATTACACTTTCAGAAAAATAATCTGAAACAACTGTTATTTCAGGTTTAATTTATTCTACACAGTGCAGCCTTTGCCAAAATGATCAATCTAGTTTATTAAGTGCTTACCAAGAACACAGGCACACACCCATAACATCTAAACAAGCATTTCACAAATTAGTGAGAACAAAAAACATTATTACACTGTATGAGACATATCAGAATTCTGCAAAAAAGCTAATCTTAGTATTTCACAGAAAATTAACTCTTCTTTCATAAAGAAGAATGTGTTTTGTTTTAATCACAGACTGTTGTCTGGAAGTGCTTTCTCAAGTTCTACAGAACTGGAGAAAATTCTGCAAGCCCTGAATATCAAATGTCTTTTCAGCCCTACAGGAATGATGTTTGGCAACAGCTGAAGAGTCTAGTCTTGTAGTCAAAGACAGAGGAGGGAAAAGTTCTCTGGTGAGGAGGATACTTAACAGAAAACTTCACTAGGCCAACTGCTCAAATTTAAGAGATAAACTTGAACAGTATAAATATGAGTTGAATGCAAGCGGGACCATAAGACTGTGACAAATAATGCAGGTACATTCTCCACTGCATTTCCCTACCATCCTTCTTTACAAACACGTTAGCTAAGCACATGAAGTACTGTAAACCTGATACCCTCTGTAACTTAATTTAGGTGCTTATTTTGCACAAAATACTGCAGACAGCAACATAAGCAATAAATTGGAGTGGCAGAATTTTCAAAATCCATTTTCTAATGTACATCCCAATCCATGGGCTGCTGAGGTGAACTGATAAGACATGGCTTTTATTTAATGTCTCAAGAACGATGTGTAACCCAACTGAGCAAGAAAGGATATATACTGAATCATTCATGATTAAGAAAATAAAAAGCAAGTAAAGTAAGGTGATATATAAACATGTTTCAAGCCTGTCACTTCAGGAAGTTAATGGTTTTTGCTAATACTGACTTTCCCCAGTAAGTTACAGAAATGCACAGACTACAGACCCAAGTAGTCCTTCAGCTGTGCAGGGGACCAGGCAGCAAGCTGAATCCTGCCCTGCCACAAGCACCTACAGATCATCCAGGAAAAGGGCCGCAAGTGGAACCTGAAATGGGAGAGACTGGCTTCAATCTTCCTTCCTTGAAGGCAGCACGAAACTTTTGCTGAAAATGCAGACAGAAACATCTAAGGGGACACTGCAATGGGAGGTGTTGCTTCCATCTCTAGAGCTTTGCAGTCCTCTATATGGTACTATCCCCTCACCTACTAGCAATACTCAGCATTTCACAGCAATATTTGTTTTATGAAATACAGTGTTATAACACAGGGATGAGAATTTTCCACCACTCTACCAACTGACAGAATCTGACTTCATAGTTTAAAAACAAAACAAAACTAAACTTTCTTTTTTTTTAAGCTTATAAACCTGTACATCACCCTAAGGCAATTTCAGATCCGTGTTAAGTCATTTGTATGTCTCCTAGCTGCAATTAGGTCAGAATTTCCCCCTTTAATCTTTCCTGAAACACAACAGTACATCCACAATCACCAGTTTCTTACTATTCTAGTCTTCCCTGCACAAATCCCCCTCCAGAGTGTTTGACCACAGTTGTTCTGAGCGTGCGGTAAATGGCACAAGCCATGCTGAGCCTGTCCTTGCAACTATATGCACACAGTGGTTTTAGTGAGCAGTGTCAATTTCATTGGATGCAGAATGCCCCTGTTCATTTTTATCACAAGTTCATACTCCGTTTCTCAGGGGCAGCAGGAAAAAAGTAATCAGAAAAGAAACAATGTAGATCAGTAGTTTCAATGGGTACATTGCAAAAAAAATTAAGAAAAAGATTGGCTTATCTTTAATTAGAAAGAGGTTTCTGATGCTCTTTTTTGAATATTACTGCAAAACAAATAGTAGAATTGTTCCCTCTACAAAATAGAGCTATCAGTGCTTGGTTCTGATCCCCAGCAGCATTTACCTTTCATCTGCAAATACACACAAAACCCCAGAAACAGCTAAAGGCAACATATAACCTACTATCCTACACCCACTCTCTTTATTATAGCTACAGTGCTTACTCTGGAGCAGTATGTTCCAAATGTTTATCACCGAGCCTCTGATATGCTATCCTGGTCGAGAACTGTGATGTTTGTGCCATACTTCCAGTTAGATCTATAAAGTCGTACTATTCATTCTTGAAGCTTTCAGAAAATTCTGCAATCTGGAGAGGTAACAAGTAATAATCTGACAAGGAGGAAAATTAGCTTCTCCAGCAAGTAGTGTGCTGCTTTAATGAACTACATAAAGGTGATCAATAAACTTACAAAAGCAGCCAGCAGAAGACCCCCATAAAAACAGGGAAAGCAACGTGACTGCTAAACAAACACTATCTGTTTTATTTTTTTTGGGGGGGAGGGGGTGTTGGGTTGTTTGGGGGTTTTTTTCTCCAGATTCACCTGAAGGCCAGGAATCTTCTCTTCTGCCTTACGAACAGGATTGCTTCTCTTCCACCTCTGATTTCTTTATGCACCTCAGCCCTGAAGGTCATGGAAGGTGGAGCCCTCAGCCTGTCTGATTCATTAATAATTACACTTAATTATGTTTGCTTCCAGAAAAGAGAAATATTAGGAATCAGCCCACTGATCTTGGATTTGTTAGGCCTGGTTAGAAGAATTCACACAGTGTTTGAAAACTTTGTCAAGTTTCACCTTCAATCCTTTGTTCACCTTACCCTACAATTTTATACCACATGGTGAGTAGCCATCAATTAGCTTTAGAAATCAAAAAAAAACCAAAAAAACAAAAAACCCCTTAGTATTTATTTAAAGGTAAAGTAGTCTACACAAATGAACTAACATTTTAACTTCTCTTCCACGGCAACTTCCCTGCTGCACTATGAAAACCACCAACAGATGCAATTTCCGTTGATTTTTGTGTTTGCCATGATAGGTGAAAATCCTGTCCCTTTTAAGCCAGTACACAAAAGCATGATTTTAACAACACCTGAGAGAAATTAAAGAATAGTGCTGTGGATATTACAGCAATGTTCAAATCAATCTTCAGCTCTGGATCCTTGCAATGACACAAATTCAAGTAAGGCATGCTACTATCTCAAACCTTAAACCAACTTCAGTATGATACTTGTTAATTCTTTCTGAAGATAAATATTGCATACTCCTTGGTCGTATTTACCAAGTCCCAGTTTCTGGCAATAAGTGACCATCTGAGAATCAAGCGATCATCTCAGCCATTTAACACACCCTTATCCCTTTTCCACCTTGAAAGCTTTGGGGTTTTCGTTGGTGTTTTGTTTTGTTTGGTTTTAAATCAACATCTAACCCGTGAAAGTTATCTCTAGCACCCTATAGATGAGCAACCTAGGGCAAACTGTTACCAGCCTTGTCACTCAGGGCTTATACCACACTGCATGTGGTGACACAACTAGTCAGGATCTCAATTCCTTTCCTTTGGAGCAGGCTGCCCTGAGAGTAAGAGGGACTGAGGAGCTGGTGAACTGAGTACATTCATTCTACAAGGAAAAACTGGAAGTTCCAGCATTTCACACATCTCTGCCATCAGTCAGATGTTACTAATTCACATGCATATCTTTCTAAATCAAACACTTGCCGCAATGACTAGCTCAATGGGAAGCAATTCTTCATGCAGCAAAATGCTGCTTTTCTGAGAACAACAAAAAAAAAAAATAGCCTGTAGCTCTGATTTCTACTGAGGACAAAATATTGATATGGATAGTCATTGCTCATAATTTCAATCACTGCGGATCATAACTACCACTGCTGCAAGTACCTCTATTTGGATTTCACTGGGGTGTCTTGCTGCTTTTCCTCTAGGTGAAGGAAGACAAGGAAACAACAGGCAATTTTATCCTTCAACATGTGAATACCTAACAACTAGTAGTTTCACTAGCAAAGTACATCTAAAATAATCGGCAGTTTACAGTTCTCATTTTAGCCTTCCTAAGAAGACACATTTGCAAAGCAAATGCTAAGACATTTGTAAGACATGCATGCTTAAAATGTTCAGGAAATTCACTTGTCCAAGATAGCTTGATATACTAAGTACATCCTGAAGTTCAATTCATTTGAGCATTCCCCCAGTAAAAGTCTTGCCAGGACAGACTCTGAGGCAAGCAACACCACAGGGCTTTTATCTTTAAATCACTTCAGCATTACTGAAGTTTTCAAATACTCTTCATCCAACAGGGATTTCATAGAATCACAGAATGGTTTGGCTTGGAAGGGACCTTAAATATCATCTAGTTCCAACCCCTCTATTAGGAACAGCTCACACTATAACAGATTGCTCCAAGCCCTATCCAGCCTGGCCTTGAAGACTGCCAGGGATAGGGCAGCCACAACTTCACCTGTTCCAGTGCCTCACCACCCTCATAGCGAAGATTTTTTTCCCAATATTTAATCTAAATCTCCCCTTTTCAGCTTAAAGTCATCACCTCTCACCTATCGCTATTGGGCCTTGTAAAACCTCTCTCTCCAGGTTTCTTGTTGGCTCTTTTCAGGCACTGGAAGCTGCTCTAAGGTCTCCCCAGAGCCTTCTCTTCTCCAGGATGAACAAGACCAACTCCCTCAGGCTGTCTCCATAGCAGAGATGTTCCAGCCCTTGGAGCATCTTTGTGGCTCTGCTCTAGACTTTCTCCAGCAGGTCCACGTCCCTCTTATGTTGGGGGCCTCAGAGCTGAACACAGTACTGCAGGTGAGGTCTCATGAGAGCAGAGAAGAGGGAGAAAATCACCTCCCTGTATCTACTCATCATACAGTTAGTTGGCTTTTCAATGCAAAGTAACTTTGTAAAGAAACAAAGTTTTAAGAAAATGCCATAAAAAGCAGAACAGGAGGCATGGAGCAAAGGAGAACTCTCTAGCTGGGAAATATGAATTTCATGAAACCTTTTCCAGTGCTGTAACTTTTTGAGAAATCATACTTTGTGCGGACAGCTACTATGAACTGCATTAATTCCAGGCAAATTCTCAAGATGCACCATATGTTAAGTGCGCTCGTCATCATACTGCACCTACAGACTTCAATGAAAACATGCAGAATGTGGAAAGTACATCAAATGTAAGCAAATGAAAGGGGTAAACAACCAACTTTGTATACAGGTTAACCACGTGATAATATCAACACTTTCTTTTCTCCTTAAACATGTCCCTATCAGAAAAGGCATCAGTCAAACACGATTCCTCTATAAAGCTGGTCCAATTTTGCACCCATGACCCCCTATAAAGATGCCTGGGCCAGAAATACAGATAACACACCCACCAATTATGCTGTATCTGCTCTTGAGAAAGAGAAGGCTTTTGCTGTAGCTTCACATGCACTTTAAATTGGCATAAAAACAGGCACTGAAGAGGCTCTCCTCTAATCCAGCTACTCCTGCTCACCCCACCCTTCTGCTGATAGCATTTTTGTGGGTATGTGGTGAACCAAGCAATTAACTTACCAGAGTTAAAACCCAGCTTGCCATCACAGACACAGTTTACCACGGGGTTAACCCAAAAGTGGAATTACCTCGTTTATTACCAATGCTACCTTCTACCCATTTGAAGCGCACAGAAAACTGTAGTCCCAGAGACACAAAAATCTCTAGGCTGAAACTTCTTGTGAACACCCCTGTGAGTCAGAAAACAAGAGCACAGTTAAGAGAGCAAACCACACTTGGCTAGTACTCTTGGCTAGCTGCTCATCTTGTTACAGATACTGATAGTTCTTCAGGCATGGGAAGGAACTCCGTTTCACTTCCTCCACTACCCTGCAACCGAGACATGCTGCTATCAACCACATTCTAAACTTTTCACTTCTTGGGTTAACATCACAATCTGGCTTAGCTGCAAGTTTTGACTAGTCTGTTAAGTCATCTGGTAAACCTATTCACCAATACCCAATTGCACAGTGCCTTCACATCAAATTAATAGAATCTAGCTTACATTAATGGTGGATGCACTAGCTCAGCTGTGGTCAGATGAAGAAATTAAATGTTGTGGTCAAAACAGAGAAAAACACAAACTGCATGAACCAAAATGCATGTTTAGTCAGTTATAGCAGACAGCATGATGGACAGCAAAACCACACTTCCATGCCTGTTTTTTTGCCCTGGGGTAATTCTAAGGTTTACCAAAATGCAGTCCCTGGGCTTATTAATTTCATGTTTAGTCTGCTAGGTCTGTAATCTTGCCACCCTTTTAATCAAAAAGATTTCAGGCAAGCACTGATATAAAAATACCCATTCAAATCTTAACATTTTTACCCACAAAAACACACAGAGGCTGTACCTATTTTGTTTAATGAGACTCCTCTTTGCACAAACTATTATAATTATTCCTTTTCATAACAGTAGCTTCCCATACCAGTTAGAGACTTAGTTGTGCTATTCTCTTTCCATTAGAAATTTGCCAAAATATAAGAAATGAAACTCAAAAGTCACTGAACTACCTACTGACTGTTTGTAAACCTGTTTGTGTAAAATCACTGTCTGTTTTTCACAAAGACAACAGGAGACAGTGGGTAGGAGAAAGTAAAGTATGTTTGATGACTAGTGGATATCTCAGACTGTGTTTGCTTTGAGCTTCAATGAAGAGAAAAGAGTAAGTTGGAAAATATTAACCTTTGCTATAAAGGGAAGGCAGTTCGAAACGACTGATGTCTTTATTGAAAGAAGTCAGTTCACTACTGCAACATACTATGGTGCGTAGGTGAAAGCAAAGGAAAGAGAAGTATGAAAAGATTTATTTTTTAAGTCATCAACAAGATTAGGCAAACCAGCTTAGTATTCAACAGTGAGGATCACAGCTTTGGTTCAGTCTTTGCTCCTCGGCATATGAATACCCCACATATGTGAGAAGCTGCAAATGTAGTTTTGATCATAAATGCAAGTTGGACTTCAGAAAATAAATACCGGTGTAAGGGCTGTCTTGAGCATAATTAGAGGAGAAAGGCTCGACAGCAGGTACTCTCCACTGAAACACTGCTCTGCTTTTCCCCTTTGGTGAAGCAGTGGGATTTAGACAGTAAAGTAGGTCACTGTCTCCCTCTGAGAGCCACTTTGCCACTACGTTTCTTGGTTACCCTTCCTCAGAAGGGTGCCAATTTTGGAGGCAGAACAGCTGTGAATTTAGCAAGACTACAGTATTTCGGAGTGTCTAGTCTAGCTTAGTCAGTAGAGCTGCAGAAAGCCTAATTTTCAACCATATCAAATGGGACACGCTATGACAAGATAGGAAATTTTGTTTTGGTCTTTCCCCAGAAATCCCACCCAGGTAAAAATGGAGTATCATCCTATTTTCCAGACGGAGAACAGAGGCTGAGTAGATGGATTACCAAGGGCAAACTTCCTTAATACAAATCAAAGCACTGACTACATTACTGCTGAAAGGTACATCACTGGAGCATGCTAATTGCTACTGGGATGGAAAAGACAGCAGAATTTATATGAGAGGGAAAACGAGGACAAAACTGCCTTGGGAAAGAGCACCCTGCTGCAAGCATTGTACAATCAAAAGAGATAAACGCAGTCATTTCTAAGTGACTCCCATGTAATAATATTTCACCTGATTTCTTAACATGCTGCTCTTCAAACACTCCTCTGTGATAAGAGTTATGCTTCAAGAAACAGTATTACTTCCACTTCCCAGACAGAGCAGCACCGAAAGCCAGAAGTGAAGTCTCCAAAAGGTATGCAGTGGGATTTAAGAAAATAACTAAGCAGACTAGACATGTAATTCAAGCAGAAAGCCAGAGACAGACAAACGCTCAAGAAGACTTTGAAGAATTCCTAAGCACAGGGGGGAACTTATCCATACCTACAGATACATAAATGTACCTTTGCATCTCAAAAAAGAAAAGGCACATCGTATCTTAGGGCTGGAGCACTACAAGAACTTAGGAATTAAAATCCCAGACTACAACACTCACTCTCTTGCCTCCCCACTCAGATACAATGCAGTGCAGAAGCCAGAAGAAACCAGCACAGTAGTCTCCATCTCCAGCACTGAAGCTCCCCATTAACCCTGCAGAGCCCCCTTCCCAGACATATTCAGAGGAATCTGGCTTCACAAGACAAGCTCTTTGGCATTCAGCTCAGCTGTGTAAACACCCTGCCCTTCCAAGTCTCCCAATTCAATGTTCTTCAACCATGACCCCCAGAGAACTGAGAACCACTGCCAGAATCATTCCCACATAACACACAGCAGCAGCACATTTAAGAATAAACAAATAAAATGGTGGAGAACAGGCACACTTCTAAATAATCGGTTATTGGCTAAAGAGTCTAATCACAGCAGAACATACACGACTTTAATTCTTTCTCACTTCTCCTTCCCACCTCCTAGGAGAACACCCTGTCTAATAAACAGGCCTGTGTAAACTCTTGATTGGGAAATAGTCCCAGTTCTTCCACTGGAGAAAGAAAGTCCCTTTTATTACTGTACATAAAATATAACCATAGGCTAAAACATGTAAATTGGGTTTGGGGCCAGGACTGGAACCCTGCACAGCTTCTTCAGCTGGCCAGAGTCTATCCAGGATAACAGCACACCATGCATCACTCCTCTTTCAGCTATACTGAGCCATTAAGGACCTCATGCAGTCCAGAAAGCTTTCTGCTGGGCATCCTAGTCATTCTCCTGAGACAGAAGAAACACAGGTCTCACCAGCAGACAAAGAGTGCTGCTGTCTTCAGCTTTTTTGTTCATTTTTTTTTGTTTAAGAAAAATGTGCACTATGTTTACAATAAAGTTTAGGTGCCACTGATTCTGAGACTACCAAGGCAAGGCAGCATGTCCGGGCTGCACCAGCTCTGGTGTCTCAGCCTTTAAGCAGCAAGAGGTTTAAGACACACCCATGACCTCAACACTTCCCCCTCTGCTACCCTCTCTCAGTGCTACATTTCTTTGGCTCCATGCTGAATCCCTTAACATGCCTACACATCGCAAGCATCTATCTCCTATCCTCATGCAGCTGGCCTGGCAGCATCGCTCCTGTCTCACTGCCTACCGCAATCAAAGTGGCTTGTCCAAGGTTCCACAGGAAGCCCAAAAATCTGCCCCTGGATCCCTCCAAACCCTAGACTCTGACAGTTGTATCCCGTCCACCTGGGAGTCTTTTGCTTTTCCTTCACATTAATACAGAGAGGTATTTCCTGCCCCTACAGATTTTCAGGCTCCCCAGGTTCTGTCACAGGCTTAAACAAACCTTAATACAGTGCACACTTATAGTGGCATTTTTATTTAAAAACATGTAAACTCTGATTATCCCAAGATTCTTCTCACCCACACAAAAAAGCTTGTTAAGAACCACTGCTTTAGAAAAAAATACACACCTCAGTTCCAAGTGGAAAACAGAGCTAAGTAAATAACAACTAAAAGTACAAAGCATCACCACTTCATACATTCACACAGCCTTTATGTCCATCAGGCTGAAGGCCATATTTGGAAAAAATTGTTGCATATGCGAAGAAGCTGGATGTTTGTATCTGAAAAGCAAAATTTTATGTCTTTCTACAGAGGCAGGTTTTTAAAGTGTGCAGTAGCAAGGGTGTTAATGTTAGTTTGAAAAGCATCTTGGACATGTTTGAAAAGCCACCTTCAAGTGGAAACCTTCCACCTCAGAAAAAAACACTGCACATGCGCTTGTGGGGGCTCTCTTGTACAACCTTGTAGAGCTGTTGCTCTTTACATCTCTAGCTGCATGATCAAGCCTAAGTACAACTGTCATTCTCAGTCAAATACGGTTTTAGAAGATATGTCAGAAACAAACTGTTTCCCAGAAATTTCCAGGAGGCCAACAGGCACAGAACTGTAAGGCTTTTTTCTTACGCTTGCCTACAAAAGTGAAACAGGATGCATGTTCTGGTGTCACCAGCCTGCAGAGACAAGCCACAGAATGCCATCAGAGGGGAAAGAACTGAGGGATCTTGTAGAGATGCATGGAAGATGTCTCTCCCCATGTTGTCCACATTAAACACCTATTATTAACTTTGTATTCCTTAATAGCTATCTCTACAAGCACATGGAAGTGAAGAGGTACAAAGGAAGCAGGACATAACTCTTGAATTAATTAAACCAAGAGCTTGTCCACAATTTACTCTTCATGAGTAACACTTCTAGATTTGCATATGTGCAAATACATAACAAGTAACTCAGACATAAGAAGTCCTCTCATGTTTTGAGAAGTTAGTGCATGTTTCACTGACGATGTTTTGAAGCAACAAATATGCGAGAAACTCTCACCAATGCTTAGATTTTGTTGTTGTAGTTGTTGCTTAGGACAAGACTGAGAAAGAAAACATACAGATTGTCCCCAGAAATTAAGAATGACTAATAAAAACTGTAAATAAGCAATGTGGTTAGACTGCAACAGCTTTCTACAATTAGGACAGAAAGCCTAGTGGTTAAATTGAGTAGAAGAATACACATCCTATCCTTTGTTAACCCACTGACACAGAAATACAGGGTGCATTTTACGCAGAAAGTCCTTCCAATTTTGTGTTATTCAAATGCTATGGACTGGTATTTTAAGAAGAGGCACCTACTTTCTACCTTGTCACGTTTTATAAAATTACAGAAATGAGAGAGTAGTGGTAGTGTAGCTGACTCGCTTTTATACATGAGCTCAGTGCCATCTTTCAAAGGGAGCACTGAGAAAGTAGATGGTTGCCATATAGAGTGAACGGTACTGCAGGGAAATAAGAGACATGAAAAGAAAACCAGTTTACGAGCTCCCTCCAATCATTCCTTGTTCTCTGACTCCTTCCTCAAAACAAAAATCCAGCATAATCATTTTGGCCAGCTTTGGCCTTATTCTCTTTGGTTTCCTTCTCCAAATGTTATCACATGACCACCCTCTTCCCATTTCCAACTTTTATCTCCAAATACAACAAACAGAGTAGCAGGCAGAAGGATAACCCAAGTATCTTTAGTGTTATCTTCTGTTAACCTCTGTGGTGTAAGGACGAAGGAAATCCCATAGCAGTTAAGGAACTGCTGGACCTTGTTAGAGAGCACACACGGGTTTGGAAGGAGACCTTTTCCGTCCATGACAAAGATATACTCATTCAATATTCAGTGATTCTCTAGAGCCTCTCATCTAATAATGGATGTTAACAAATTAAATCTTAGATCACTTCCCGTCATGCAAATATTCTCACTACTTCAGAGGGAGACAAAGGCACAGAAATGCTAAGGGGCTTTTCACAAAGTGCTGCAGAGCATAAGGTACAGACAAAGAAACCACAACTGGTAATCTGTCACATGCTTTAAATTAAAAACTGTCTCTTTCCCAGATCCAAGGCAGACAGGGCCCTGGGTAGGTACCTGCAGGTACCCAGAGCAGAAAACAGGACAGATATAAACACTGACTTTTTCCTACAGACCTACAGTGCTTCATGGAGGATGAGTATTAACTCACACCCCTCCATTCTGTGGCTGCTGTACACATCCAGCGGACCCCCCACAATCCTCTCAATGCTAAACCATTGACACAGTTTGGCTCAACTGCTGGATTCAAATGTCCAGAGTCCATGCTGCCGCTGGCCACTTGGCTGTCAAGCAGCGAGATGGTGGCTTGTCAACTTCAAACCCAACACAGGATCTGCCAAGGGAGACAGAAAGGTGGTCAGAGACACTACCAGAGATGCCAACAGAAACCCAGCACTACACTCTCCTCAGGAAAGCAGCATTCATGAGAACACACAGGAAAGTCCACATCTGCCCCCTTCCCCAAGCCTTAGCTGGGGTACTGTACAGTTATTTTGTCTCCCTCACATTCATTAATAGGCAAGCTTAATAGGGAAACAGCACAGGAGCATTTCAGCTACGAGGTATAGCTGAAAACTCCTTACTCATCCCCATGGAAAATCAGAAATGAAGAAAAGCTGTTGTCCAAGGTAAAAGCTTTCCTCAGTGATTTCTCCATTTTCCCCACAGATTTAAGAGGTAAAATTTGAATGAAATGCTACATAGGAGTAATTAGTTGACCATCAAATAGAAGTTACTGAGATGGACAGGTTAAGCAGACATCCGCGTATTTCTACTCAGAAGCCCTCAGTTACTTACCTGCATTATACAGAACACGCAAAAATGAAGTCCCACCTCTCCAGCCAAGAAGCAAAGTCATTAGAAATGAAAAGAGTTATGAAAATGAGTCTTTTCTCTCAACCTCCAGCTAGAAACTCACTCCAATTTCCCTTATGATTAAATAATGCTAAGTGACAGCTACAGCCATGGAGCAACTGCCAGAAACATCCTGCAACCAGACTTTCCAAACACTGACGTCTATGCACCATCATGCAAGCCTCCCCACAGCCACTGCAAGGGGTATCACACTGTGCCAGCTCAGTGGGCTTCAGGTTACCTGCTCTTCCCTCATTCCCTACTCAGCATCCTGTTGCAACCCCATGGAGACCCCACAGCGAGTTTTGAGGAAACTCACTGCCCTGATGACACAGCAGACCCAGGCTAGACCTTTTTGCTGTGGTTCTTGGGTTTAAAATTGTTAAATTTCAATAGCATTTGCTGTTACTGCCTACAGGTACCGCAATGTTTCACAAACTATTTGCAGACCACATACGTTTGCCCTGCTGCATTTTGATTTGTCAGTCTAAGGCTCAAAGCAGAAAAGACAAGGGGAAAGAGGCCCTTTTTCTTTCCAAATTACTCTTCTGTCATAGTAAATGTGCAGCACCGGCTATGCCTGTAACTGAAACCCAGGTGATGTGCCAGCAGCAGGATCATCATGCCCTCAATACGGTGCCATTACATCACCAGCTACCTACTCTAAGGGCAATCACTTCTCTCTGGAGTACTGCAGGACAGGGTCAGAGGGTTTTATTCACATTTGCAAATTCTCCAAACACTTAAGCACTAGGAGAAGCCAAGCACACTAAGCAGACGGAGTAAATACAAGAGAAATTTACTGCATTTAAGATGGAGGAAATAACAGTATTTTTAAAAACTGAATGCTCTCAACAATAATACACAACATGCACACAGGACACAACACGTGCCAAACAAAACCTAGTGGCAGGACCTATTGCTCTGCAGATTTTTTAAGCAATGAAGGGGACAGATTTTGACTTCTGCTCAACTGTGAGATGTTCTGCTGAGGTTCTTAAGACACAAGAAAAAAGAAACGCACACATTCTCCTTGCCAATGTTACACATCCCAAACATAACACCAAAAGGTTTTTATCCTTTGAAGAAGCTGAATCTGATCCAGCAAATGTCAGAAACCTCTGGCAGTGCAAGATCCTGCAGAGAAACCATTTAAGTACACCAAATAAGACAGGACAAGTTAGAAGATCTCAATTCAAAACTATGTCCTATATTCCCTCTCCTAATACAGAAAGGAGAACTTCCACCATCCTATCTGCGCCATCTTACAATATATAATCCACAAAAACTTAACAAGCAATTACAGAAAGAATATGTACATGTTTTTAATTTGGTATCATTTTTACTTAAGAGAGCGCACCTCACGTAATTCCCAAGAATAAGAAATTATGACAAAAAGTTTCAATCTGTAGCTCATACCCAGCTCCCCTGTCTGTATCATGAATCTTGGGATATTTCACTCCTTACTTATGAAAAACGATTTCGGCAGAATACTGGTGAAAACCGGGGAAGTGTGAGCCAAGCACAGCCTGACAGCTGAAAATGAATAAAAAGAACCCCAAATTTATTATTTATTTAAATTTATTTTAATAAATAATAAATTTAATAATAAATAGTTTAATAATAAATAATAAATTTATTTTAATAAATAATTTTAATAATTAAATTTATTTTAATTTATTTATTATTTAAATGAATAAAAAGAACCCCAAATTTATTATTTTTATCTCCATGATTAATTTCAAGCCAATCTCACGATTTTCTGGGGACTGGCATGATTTAACATTTGGAGTTGGAAATACAGCAACCATACAAACACACAGCCATAAAGAGACCAATTCAAGTTTACTGTGGGGACTATAACTTTGACATGCCTGACATTTGCACATTTAAACATCTCAGCCGTAACACTACAGTGTTCAATACAAGAGCATTATGTACCTGTCCTGGGCATAGAAAGATGATTCCTTATGTCAAAATCCTATCCACGCAAGCCAGAAAGCACTATTGAGGGTTCTATTTATTATTTGTGACACAGAATCATAGAATAGTAGAATACTTAGGATTGGAAAGGACCCTAAGATCATCTAGTTCCAATCCCTCTGCCATGCGCAGGGACACCTCTCACTAAACAATGCCACCCAAGGCTCTGTCCAACCCAGCCCTTGAACACTGCCAGGGATGGAGCATTCACAACTTCCCTGGGCAACCCATTCCAGTGCCTCACCACCCTTACAGCA
>JANRGW010004138.1:0-10593 GCA_024733675.1 Psilopsiagon aymara | reverse complement strand
ATTTCCCCTTAGTGAAGCCATGCTGGCTGTCACCAACCACCTTGTTGTTTTTCATGTGCCTCAGCATGCCTGCCAGGAGAATTTGCTCCAAGATTTTGCCAGGCACAGAGGTGAGGCTGACTGGTCTGTAGCTCCCCAGCTCATTCATTTTCCCCTTCTTGAAAATGGGGGTTATATTTCCCTTTTTCATATTACAGTTATATTTAAAAAAAAAAATTATTAAAATATATGGATACATGCTCTTGACATTGTGCCAAAATGCTTTCTGCCACACTGAACTACAGCGTTTGTGCCACCAGTAAGATAAACAATACCAAGGGGGAAAAAAAAATTACAGAAGTAGTACTTCAAGGTCCCAGCAGAACTGCAAAAGTATTACTTTGAAAAAGACAGAAAGTGTAAAAATATATAGACGAACAAGAGAGGCAAACATATTCTTAAAACCACTTAATATTTTTATATCTTAAAATAAAGACTAATTTTCAATTCAAACATTCAGTTTCTTTCATAGAATAGCATTTCTTGAGTGTACGTAGGTTTGGCTTCAAGTGTATTGTCTGTTAGTTATATTGTCTGTTAGTTACTGCAAGTATCGGTTTATACATCCTGTGTTTCACATTATCATTTTTGTTCTGCTCCTGCTGTGCCTTGTGGCTAAACAGGTTTTCTGAAAGTCAGTGACAAGATGTGCTCAATCTGCCGACAGCAAAGGAGGTGACTTCTGTAACAATTACAATCACACTGCTTTCAAACTGGCCCACCTACCTGATAAACCCAATTCCCTCTTATGTCAGCAAGTAGTACATCACATTTTCTCATTTAAAAAAATAAAAATTATAAAAGTAAAACCAAACTGATAACTCTGAACTCTCAACTTCTTACAGCTTTTGTCACAAAATCTGTTTCCTATCTGCAATGCACGGAGTCCACAGTATACACTGTGACTGACATGTACGAACAACTCCTTCACTTTTTGTAACATACTCCAAAATCAGAATCCCTGCCTTCAAGAGCTTACAATGGCAATTATTTCATATGCCTGAATCTTTATGTTTAAAGTTATTTCAGTTCCTAAGCTAAGCAACCAGTCATTTTCAAGCTAGATTTAGTCACCCCCGCAGCCTTAATTCTAATTTCCTAATGTATTTTGCGCAGTGAAAGAGGTCCTCTAGGAAAACCAGTAATGAGATCAGTGAGTGTGTAACTGAAACCTGCACCATGATGCATATACAATGGGGCAGGATCAAGCTTACACAAATGCTTTAAGACTCAGGCACTCTAGCATCCTGACACCTCACTTTGAAATCTAACTGTTAATTAGTTTTTTCCTGTGCTGAATGACCTCAGCACTTTTTTTTTGTCCCGAACAGGCAGGCAAATCTAGCATCACAAAATGGTGCATAAGTTATTACACACAAAATGGTGACACAGCTTCCCTCTCCTGGCAGGTACTAAGTTCTGACTGTTAAGCAGGAGCCTTATGGCCGAGTTTCCAGCTGGGCTGGCTGACCCAAGGAGCCAGCAGCGAAGCTGGGTGGGAAGAGGCTTCCTACCCTGGAGGTCCACACCACCTCTCACTTTTCCTCTGCTTTCCTTCTCCCCCATTACTGTTCAGAAAGGGCTGGGGCTTTTCACCACAATGGTGTCACTTACTGAGAGGTTCTGGCATTCAAAAAGAAAGGAGGAAAAATTAAAAAGAAAAAACAACTTGCAAGAATTTTTTATAGGGGAAGGTGCTAGGCAAACCTAACCACAGGGTCAGTGCTGGCCCCCTCTGTAATTACAAATGGGCCCATAAACTAACACAGTCAGTGAGGCAGCATTATGGCAATTAGCCTCTTTCAAAGACAGGGAAATGCTTTTATGTTTAAGCACTGCAGAGCACAGACTTTTGTCAGTAAAAACAGAACACGTCTTAATTTAAAAGTTTGCTCAGCATGCTTTGTGCTACTTCCTGTGTCTTAAGCATCCGTCTGAATTGCCGAAACAAGTGGAAGAAAATGACACTTCACTTTGCTTAAGAACAGCAAAAGGAGGGTGAAATGGAAGTCCTTGTCCCCATGCATGTTATTGTGCAGTTGCAGGGGGAACAAGGTTATTTCAACAGTATCTCAGAGAAGTGTCAACAATAAACTTCACAGTAATTAACAGGACCTCTCCACATAAAGGCTATCTAACATCTGTACCATGAGGAAAAAAAAACCCGCAGAATCTTGTTTTAGAACTTCACCATTATTACCAAGTAAAACGTTTCTGGTTTAACTGCAGAATAATACATTTTCTAACTACTCATAAGCTTCTAAGCTTTTCTGCTGGCTTCAGAGGCTAAATAACCTAAAACTGGGACAAACAAGCCTCAGCTGTCAAACTGATTTGATGGCCTATTTTTTACATTTTGTGACTTTAATGGGAAAGCCACTTGTTTTTCCTCTTCCTCCTTAATAATCCTGTGTGAGCTGCGGTCTTCAAAATTTCACTTCTAATCTCTCTCATTTTGAAGTTTTCCAGTTCAATTCTGAGTACCCACTGCCTGTATCGCTATTAAATCTTTCATACTGTTTATAACGGAGAGCAAATTCAGCCAGTATAATTCTAGCTGGCTCTCCAGCAATTCTTCAAATGGAAGCCAATATACGCTCAGCTACTGAATGTGTTCAAACAAATGTGCACAAGTGCATGCAAACATTCACACCAAGCCCAGACCACTGCCAAAAAAAAAAAAAAAAAGTGAGAAAAAAGGAGTCTTTTTCTGCTACATAGGTAGTGCCTACACAAACCACTTCTCTGTGATATATGTGTTTTACGGCCATGAAGATGAAAAACCATCAAAACTCTGCCCTAAATTATACAAACTGATTCCCATCTTTACCCCTTTACCAAAATAATTTACCAAGGCTTAAGCAGCAAGCAGGCTCACGGCTGGGATGTCGTACAGCCCATACATTAACTAACTCAGTAATAAATCTGCCCTTACTCTCCATACTACTTTCTTAAATAGCTCACTATAAAGCCCCAACCTAATTAAAAACAGCTTTCTTGGCAACAGTGGCCTTGATTTCACTTATTTACACATTAACTGCAGCCTCCATTTGGCTAATCCCGTCTATTCCCTGGACCATGCAGGGCCTTTTATCTGCCCTGGACAGCATTTTCTCCTGCAGATGAAGTAGATGCCGATTGATTTGCTGTCGAGCATGGTAAATTAATAGCAACAAATTGCTGAGGGCCTCATCTCACTGCTCCACCATGCTTCAGCAGTTTTGCTTTATTTGCTCCATGATGGGCAGCAGTCAGGCCTCTTCAAGTCAATTTCTTCTTAACAACCTGCAATACTTTTCAATGGTGAAAATAGAGCCGTTCCTTGTAAGTCAGAAATCAATATCCTATTGCACTTAGAAAATGCTAAACAAGCAGTATTGGCAATCCACTTGGTGCTAGAGGGTATCAGATATAATGCAAATCCATACTGCTTCCCTCCTCATAGTTATTACAGTTTGCTAAAAGGTTCCTAATGCCATTTATCATCATTTACCATCGACTACTCAGCTATGATTATGATATCCTATCAGCTAGCAGAGCCCTTTCATTTCTATCCAATTAATATTTTAGCAGCAATCAAATGGTTGTTGCCCAAGCCTTGTAATAAAATTTACATGGATTGGACTGATTTTTCTTTTTTTTTTTTTTAACTGTGATTTTAGAAGTCATTTATTTTTTAATACCCAGCTCCTCAAAATACCTGAGTTTTCTCAAAAATGCTGAAAGCCAACATTCTATCATGTGACTTAGTTCAAAGTCAGAGGCCTAATCAAAAAGAGCGACTCAGAATATACATAATACCACATCCAAAAAACCGCAATCAAAGTAAAAAGTAAATGCTGTACCCAATTTACGCTTTCCATCAATCTCATCCCCAAATATCTGTTGTCTGTAGCCAAATACAGATGCTTATAATTACAATGCTGAATTAAAACCTTCAGCAAGCATGTCTGATTACAGCAATTTAAATAAACTGTTTACTATAACATTAACACAGGCTTATTTCAGAAATTGAACCAAATGACCACCACCAAGTAGCAACAGTATATTAGAAACACAAAGCAGCACATCAGTATTCATTCATAAACTACTGGCTGAGCCTCTTAAAAGCAAACATTAAAAAAATCAACTCAGTAAGAAACGGGCATCTTCAGATCACACTCAAGCATTCATAAATATACTAACATTGAAATTTGAAACTGTAGAGAAGTGCCTGCTCATCCTGCATTCCCAAAACCCCCAACTCTGCCTTTTTTTCAAGACGGTGTCAGTTTTTAAGCTTTCTTGATCCTAGTAAAGAATATCAAAAATTAGCTTAGAATTTTAGGCTATAACACCACATCATAACATACCACACACTTTAAAAAAAAAAAAAAACAATCAAAAAACAAGTGACTAATTCTACCAGTCTAATGCTATTTACTCAGTTACCAAAATTTAAATTAATTATGTTCTCAAACATAATTGTTAAAAATTGGCAACATTATGCAGGCTTAATTAAGATTAAATCCAATTTACTAAATGTACTTTAATTGGTACTAATTACATTAGCTTTCCTTTCAGAATGACAAATTCCCCATAGGTTTCACTTTAATAGTCTCCTATCAAAATCAACACAGGATGACTGATGATGAGCATCACACGAGGGGTGGGAAAAGAGATGCTCTTCCCCCCCTCCCCTTCACCCCCCAGAAACACAGGCACACTCACTACTGCTGCTCTATGCGCGTTTACCCTTTTATCAATTTGCTAAGTCACAGAGTCATGACTCCATCACAGCCATCATTTTCTGTTCCAGTGAAAAATTTCTCTAAAAATAAATACTCTTTGGCTGGGAGCAGCCAAGAAGAACAGAAGCTTTAACAGAAAAATACACAAAGGTTTCAAATATCAGGGCCACCAATTACTAGGGTACTTCCAAGGACTCCAGGGAGTCCTGCTCTTGAACCCTTTGAGACGCAAATCTAATAAGTGAATAAGCCTAACCTGATCTTGAGAACTAGGCCCAATTACACCGAAGGGCAACTTCACTGCATTATTGCCTGCTTTCCATTACAAGGGCATCCAGTGAGTACATCTGGAAAAGAACCTGAGAGGAACCAAGGCTGTCTGCCCAGGAAAACAAATAAAGACAGATATGCCTCTGTGCTAAAGTGAAAAAAAGAATGAAAATATAATAAGTAGGTGGTTTGCACGGCTGTCTGTATTTCATAATGTGATAAACTGCCCTCAGGATTTTTTATATGATTGAATTTAGAAAGCTGGGGGGAGGAGAAATAGAAAAAAAAAAAAAAAAAGAAAAGGTGAATTGCTCAATTTCAGCTGAGTAAAATTCAGGGATGGAAGAGAGGGGAATTTAAGGTGGAAGACTACAAAAGCCTCATACACAATCAAATGAAGCAATCAATGCTATCTACATAACATACCAAATCGGACCCTAACACTGTGATCATAAAGCAAGATGGGAAACATTTTGCAGTAGCTGAAGCAAGAGGAGAAAGGAAAAAAACCCCACAATTCTGTGGCAATAGATGGGGAGTAGAGAGATAGGAAATTTATATCAGATTTAAGAATGATAGCGAGTAAGTTTCTTAGCCATAGCTAGTTTGAATCAACACCTGACAAAATATTTAACCTCTGTGCATCAGAGTACGAACTTAAACTACTAATTTGAACAGACTCAACAGTAATGAAAAAGGGTGTTTAATTAAAACTCAGTCCTTTGTAATCCCCACACTTAGTTGTAAGTATTTAATTTCTCCAGAATATCACTGATGACTCCATCGTCATAACTTTATGCAATTCCTGAAGCAAAGCATTTAAGAATTAAAACTCAAAAGGGCTTTTGCTCAAGGTTTTTTTCTCCCGCTTAAAACAGTTTAATTCCACATTGCATTTTCAAGCTGATTTTGTCCCATGCAATTTTGTGAGGACAATGCAAGTCTACATACATCTAATTGCTGTAAAAACAGGGTACCTCGAAATATAAAGGAGTCTGACTGCAATGCCTGCTTTCAAACGCCTGTGAAAATTTGCTACCTTGGTGGTCTGTAAGGACTCTGGTCTTTTCCAGTACCTCCTACTTTACTGATTTTATTTATTTATTTTTAATGGGACCTGAAACAATCCGGCTACTCATTTGAGAATAGACCGAACACCTCTTGAGTCAGCAACGAATCTGTCCACCAGCACCAGCAACCTGAATCAGGTCCAGAGAGGCACCACATACACACAATCTGATCTGCTGCAATCACAGGCTCCTCAACTACTTGTTAAACTCTTGTTGTGTCTTTGCAGTACCTGTAAGGTGAGCATTTGAAATCAACAGGTCTATATATATATAAGTCCATAAAATAACATATATATATATATAAATAAGGTCCCCTAAGTTTAGAACGGCAGAGGCAAAATGCTTTGAGTCAGGAAAGCCCACTGTCTTCACATTCGTATTCCATCTAGGACAAATGACCCTAATCAGTACCCTAGCACTTCGGATGTTAATGGAATACAAAATATAATAAATAATAAATAACATGAAAAAAATCACATTTGACTTGTATGTCTGCTCTCAATAAGATAAAGAAATCCTATTTACACAACTCAGAGAAGTTCCAAATCCCTAACTTTGAACAGAAACGCATACAAACCAATTTTCAAACGGTCTTTCTTCTCCCATCCAACCATTTCTTTATTTCTGCCATTTACACTCCCCAGCAACACTGGCAGATTGCTCAACAGTTCGCTAAAATGAGTTGTGAGTATTAAACTCCACCATATATAAAGTTCCCACACTGGGAAAGAGGTCAGATTTAATTCATTCTCCTCTAGAGAGGTTATAAACACACATTATCAAATAAAGAAACTCTGATTTACACTACCATGTTCCATCTGATTAATCTCCTGCTAACCTTGGTCTAAGTGGTAGACTTTGAGACACAAAACTGATAGCAGCCTTCCAGGACCTAAAGCAGCCCCACAAGAAAGCCGGAGAGTGACTGCTTTACAAGGGCCTGTAGGAATACAATAAGGGATAACAGCTTTAAACTGAAAGAAGCTAGATTTAGATCAGGTATTAGGAAGAAATTCTTTACTGTGACGGTGGTGAGACACTGGAACAAGTTGCCCAGAGAAACTGTGGATGTCCCGTCACTGGCTGTGCTCAAGGCCAGGCTGGACAGGGCTTTGAGCAGCCTAGTGTAGTGGAAGATGTCTCTGCTAATGGCAGGGGGACTGGAAGTAGATGAGCTTTACAGTCCCTTCCAATCCAAACCATTCTACGATGATATGCTAATGTCCTTGCAGAAAGCTCACTTACTCTCACGTTTGAGATGACAAGACACTGGTTTTGGACAAAGGTCCAAGTAGCAGCCTGAGCGAAATAAAAATCACAGCTGTGCATCAATTGCTTTTGTAGCTTCAGCTTAAAAATAGCCGGGTTCACCAAAGTGAACAGTCTTTTCTATATACAAATACAACTCCTTCGACACCTAATATGCCTTCATCATGTTGCTATCATCCCAAAAAGTAAACCTCAAAAGTTTGAGGCCAGACAGGTCTGAGGGCACAACCTACCTACCCATCCCTACACATATACACCCTCTCCATGCAGTACAGGCCCACTTGCAGGTGTGGAGATTGCCTGTGGAAAGTCAACCAAGTAACATACAGCTGGCAACCAAGACCATAACCCTATGCAAAGCCTGTACACCACACACAAGGCTGAGGCTTCAGGGCCAGGTTAAGTACAAAAAAATATCCACTGCACTCAAATATGCAATTAAAGCACATCACACAGAACACACACATCTTTTAAGACTGATGGGAGAATTATACAGAGCATCCTTACACAAAAACTATTTACCTACCTGTTTATGCATCTCTATATTCAGTCCATATGACATCTCGTAATACTGAGAAAGAAGAAAATGACTCTATTAGACGTTGCAATTGTTAAAACTATGTGAAAAATCGCTCTGAATCAAACATCATCTGTACAAAGACATACAGACTTACAAACATTTACTGGCCTTGAAGAGCTCCTGGAATTCAAAAGAGCATTTCACAGCAACATATCTTTTGGGTTTTTTTAAGATTTGCTTTATCTGCATCGTGTCGTGGCAAAAAACGGCCATAAAATAAGAAATAAAAATCCACTCAGACAACAAAAAATCACAAAAGTAATCACAACCAGAATTAAGGATTAGAAGCAGAAAAAAGGCCACACAGAAAACACTCGAGATTTTACTCCCTAGCACACATAAAAGATGCAAAAAACCACCCGAAATGCTTGAAGCCAGACACACATTTAAATCAGCCATGTCTAACAGACTGGTTATTCAATATTTTAAATTAAGCACACAAAATTCTACAATTAAATAGCAAAGCTGCAAAAAAATAAGAGCACGTAAAATCAGAGCCAAAGCAGATACACCAATCTAACTATGCCCTGTTGTGCTCGAGTATCACAGGGAACTCTGTTCAGCATGTAATGTCACCACCAAGCAATCCCCAAGACTTAGGTATATCAAGGATCAAAAAGACAAGTGTGATCTTTAACATTTGCCTGTGCTCTTGGTTAAGAATTTTTCAAGGTTATTCTCTTTTTGTGAATACAAAGAGTGTCATTCAACATGTATACATGGAAAATGGCTAATCCCTCATAGACGTGCAGGAGAACAGACAGCAAGAGCTCCTCTGGAGTTATCATGATTCTTCATCCAATCATGTATTTAAAGATACCTTCCTGTGCACATCATTTAATCAGGCAGACCACAACCATTGAGGAAATCCCCCTCACAGATGAGATCCCCGCCGTTCTGAATTCAGGGAAACAATGAACCAGCTGACCAGGTACAACAGTACTTCTAAGAAGTAGGCTTTGGGTTTGTATCCGTACAAGTGCAATTTTGGCTTACTCCCTTCTCAGGAAAAAATATTATCCCAAACCAACTTACAGAGATATGATCCTTGGGAGAAGTCAGCAAAAGTAAAACATCCTCCCCAGGTAAGCTACAAAAGTTGTTCACAGCTTTGAAGGGCTAAGTTATCTGCTAGCATTTGGAAGAAACATCCTCCCCAGCTGCTGACAAAGGCTGAAGCAGGTTTCACACAGAAACTAACCGCAACAAACAAGTTAAAAAGCCCTGAAACTAAGAATTTATAATGGGAGCATTAATGCAGCCTTAACAACAGCAGTACTACTACAATCTTTCTGTTTGCCTCCAGCAATCTGAACGTATTTCGGTCTCAGTGTACCAAGCTAATAGACATTTTGAATTTGTTATGCAGCTTGCTTACCATGACATAATGTCGCTGCATCTCTGTCTTCTCACTGGCCAGTTTTTCACATTCTAGCTTTAAACTGTTCAAGACATAAAAAGGAAAAGCATGGGTACCTCGTAACACGAACCCAACATTCTTCTGAACGCAGGTTACTCCCCTTTTCAAGCATTTCTCCAACACACAACCAGAAATATGCATTCCAGCTCTTGCTTGGGAGTTCAGGGTGGGGTCTGTACTTTTCCTCTTTCAAGAGACACTGTGCAATACCCTCATCCTCATCTAAGCACTGCATACAGTATACAGGAAAGTATTTTCTCCAACTAAAAAAAGCCAACACTAGTTCACAGAAGAAGCACACAGGGGTTCACACCTACAACACTTAAGCTTGAGAAGCCACTTACAAATCCATAATTTGGGGTTTGGAGTTTTTATTGGAAAGAATTTTAGAGACACCTCGTGCTTTCACTCAACCCCCAGAGGAATCAAAAACGTATCACCACTTCAAGGAGTAAAAAAGTTGATGGATTTTTCTTTTTTTTTTTTTTTCCTTTTCTGAAGACAGAACTGCAAGGAAAACACGGCAGGCAATTTTTGGAATACCGTGGTAAACACGAACACCTCCGCTGCTGGGTTTTTTTTTTTTGTTTGCTTGTTTTCGGAAGCCAGCTAAGCAATCCTGCCAGAAGTCACTTGTCAGTTTGAGGACACAGCACTCTTCCACCTAAGGATAATGAAATAACTCGTCGCCTCACTTCCAGGTTATCAGCACTTGACATGTCAATGAAAGGCGGGAGGGGGCCCCGCCAAGAAAAGATGAGTGTCCTGACCGGCATTTTGAAGGAAAGCGGGCAGGGCGAGACCAGACATCCACACATTTTTCCATCAACCCCCAACACCACCCCCTCCGCGCCATAAAAATCCCCAAAACCCAAAACAGGGAAAAAAAAAAACAAAAAAAAAAACAACAAAAAAAAACCTCAAAACAAACAAACAAAACCCCATCACAAACTGAAGCGTGGGGATAGCAAGAAAACCCGCTCGCCCCACGCTGCTCGAGGTCCTTGCAAGCCCCCCCGTCCCGGGAGCCAGGACCGGCGGCGGGATGCAGAGGAGGTTTGGGAGCGGCGACCGGCTTGGATGGGTCCCCTCCGCGCCCGGGATCCGCCCGAGAGTCCCGGCGCCGCGGCGAGCGGAGATCCTGAGCGGGGCTCGGGGAAAGTAGGCTGCGTTACCTGTGGTACTGCGCCTGCAAGAACTGAAACTCCTCCTTAA
>JANRGW010004137.1:0-13803 GCA_024733675.1 Psilopsiagon aymara | reverse complement strand
CATTAGGGACTGTAGTGAGAGGACAAGGAGTAATGGGTTCAAACTTAAACAGGGGAAGTTTAGACTGGATATGAGGAAAAAATTCTTTACTGTAAGGGTGGTGAGGCACTGGAATGGGTTGGCCAGGGAAGTTGTGAATGCTTCATCGCTGGTGGTGTTCAAGGCCAGGTTGGACATAGCCTTGGTTGATATGTTTTAGTGTGAGGTGTTCCTGCCCATGGCAGGGGGGGTGGAACTAGATGATCTTAAGGTCCTTTCCAGCCCTAACTATTCTATGATTCTATCTCAAATCACTGAGAAACTAGCTTCATTGGTGACTGTCTTCTGTTGCTTTCCACCTTGGCTCCAGAGAACTTCTGTAAGAACGACCTGAAGCCCTAAGTCCCACCCCAGGTTTGTGTGTGTTACTGTTGGACATTGCCCAGGATCCATGAGAAGGTTGCCTCACCACACATCATGGCTGTATTGCTTCAGTCTCCTCCACTCCCCCATCAGTGTTGGAATCATTTGCTGGCCATTGCACAGCTTCCCCCAGAAGTAGTAGGTCTGTCTGCTTTCAAACATTTTGCATATACAGCTTTGTCAACTAAGGGCATGGGAAGAGAAGAAACATACCACTAATTAAATCATCAGTTCTGGTAAATGTTCTTATACCAGCAAAAAGCTCAATTGAGAGGTATAACTTATGTCATTTGGGTACCTGGTATAAACACTGCTAACAAAAATCTCTTGCCAGTATACACCAAATCTCCACTAGGAGAGTCTGTTGTGAAAGCTATGTCTGCAAAGACCTCGTACTACAGAGAAGGCCATGGTCACAGGGTGGAAGTGCCGTTACGTTGAAAGTAAAGTTTCAATTTTTCTGGTCTAGAGTGGAGTCTGGAACTTTATGAAATTGGAATAAATGGCCAATGCACCCCAGTATCTCCTAACACTTTAAACTTGGCCTTTAAAGCAGTCACTTTAGGCCAGTCTGCCTGGAAGCTTCTCATCACCTTCAGAGCCTGCAGACAATGATCCACTCAGGCACTCAGGCTTCAGCAGAATTAGCTTCCACCAACTTTTTGGGTAGTCTTGCCCTGTAGTTTCTTCCCCTAATTTTGCTGAGTGGAGATGGAGTGAGTACCTCTGCTCTCTCCTTCTATACAAGAATTCCTGTAGCTGAACAGAGCAAATACCTGGGAGCAATGGTGAGGCACCCAAGGTTGGTGTGCAGGTGCTGGGTGAGCAGCAGGTCAGCAAAACCACCAGTGGGAAGGGAAGAAGCGCAGCTGCACTCTGTGCCTTGTGCCTGTGGGCTGCCATGACCCATTCCAGCGATTTTCCTGCTGGTGCTGGAAATGTTTACTTGGTACAAAAAGTGAAATTTATAAATCCGGTACAGAGGGCGTTACAGATAATAACCCTCCCACAGAGTGCACGGGGCAGATGTAAACAGCAGCACATCAGACTTAGTGCCCCCAGTCTTCTCTCAGGCAGTGGTGGCCATTTACAGTGGTTTGTGTAAGTAGAAAAACTCAGATCGGAAATATTTCCCTTCTGTCTGACCTAGAACATCTGGACTTTGCTGAAGTCATTAATGCAGTTGTTTCACTGTGAACTAAATGGCAATTAGCAGACTGAGGCCACGCTAGAAACAGGATGCATGGCTGAAATTTTTAAAACCCATGGTGATCGAGACAACCTGGGAGTAAAATGCAGAAGAATGAAAGCTCCTGTTCACACAGGATTCATAGCTTTACTTGCAGACAGAGGGAAATGTGTCTCAACATAAGCTTCATTTTGAGGGAAATGCACACATGGATTGGCCGATATATTAATTATAATCAAATTAAAGGAAAATGTTACTTTATATTTTAAGCAATCCCCAGCAGTGCCACAGCTATCACTGTTAATGCCTGGAAATTTAAGGGAAAAAAGTAAACCCACAGTTTTCACTGTTTGTCTGCTTTTGTGTGTATCTGTTTGACTTGGTTTAGACTATGAAATTGCTAGACTTGTCTGGTTCGTTTTCCTTTATGGGCAGTGTAATGTTCTGGTTTTCATATCCTATAAAAGAAGTGATGCCACACCATTACGAGGGAAATGTTTCGGTCCCTCAGTATAGATATAATTAAATCCAACTCAAGAATGTTCATTGCCTGAGATGAGGAATCTTAAATAAAACAAGCAAGCCACTCAGGTAATAACACAAAGGTAATTTTTAACACATCAGACCACTGATGAGAGTTTTCAATCGCATATTTAAATCTTCTCTTTAACAAAGCACACAGGCATTATTGTGTGATTAAATGCCTATAAGCAGCTATACCTAACAGGACTGTAATCCTGTTGAGCTGCTGTAATGGCATGAACCACAGAAGCAAAACCCAAGTGGTTTATCAATGTCAACAAACTCCCAGATGGAATTACAGTCTTACACACACCGTTTAGTTGTATGCTATTCATTATAACATATGACAAAAATTATGCTTCTATTAGAAACGCACAGATGAGGATATGTGTTGTTGAAGGGGACTTGTTTAAAAGCAGGAGGTATCTCTCACTGCAAAGCAGAGTCATTTTCAGTGCAGTACTTTTTCAGGCATATTTGCAGGATGATGGGGACTTGGATCCAAGATCTGAAAGAAATACAGTGCTTCAGGCTCAGCAGAATATTTCTGGGGTTGTCTCTTCAGCTGCAATTTTCTTCTGTTGTCAGCCCTCATCTTGTCCACCTCCAGAGAAAGTGTGAGCTGGAGCTGAGAATCTTTGGGAAGTGAACCACGAGGTGCTGGCCAAGGAAGCCCTTTGGGACCCACTGGGACTTTGCAGCAGAGCAGGGTCACTTCCTGGATATCTTATTGATCATTATTTTGTAAAATTTCAAAACAAGTCAAGCAGCACAGATTCCAAAGTTTGACGTGCTGCCTGGGCAGTCCTGATTGTCATCTTTTCAGAAAAGCCCCAGTGTAATAAGTAATTTTTCCAACTTAAAAAGAAATTGCACCTGGAGAACAATGAGAAAAACATTAAGCTAAAGTGTACCGAGTAAAAGTGTTTTCTAAATTGGAAATAACTTTGGAACCCCCAGAGTATTTCAAGGCATCTTCAGTGTATAATTGTCACAAGGTTAACCTGTCTATAACTGAAATAGATGGACATTCCAGTAATTACAGACATAATGCCTGCACAGGCAGAGAGGAGATCTAAAAGCAGAAGAAACTGAAACTGGAGAAGTGGTTTGGCATCCCTCAGGACAATCAGGAGAGCTGTTACCTCTCTGGATGACCAACCTGCAAGAGAGAAGTCAGCTCTGGGGAGGACCAGAAGAGTTCAGCAGTTTGCTCTAGGGACCCAGTAAGACAGGCTCTACAGTGAAAACTGTGTGCTGGTGTGGGTTTAATTCCCCAGTGCGATATCAGAAGTAGGTGACAGCATGGTGGGATGGTGCTTTCTGTAGCTCTCAGAGTTATTTAATTCCTCTGTCCTAGAGAACTGAAAGGCTTACACCTGCATGGAGTGCTTTACACAGGAGCAGCAATAGTGGAAACACATGGGATATGCGTGCAGGATAAAGAAGGAAATTCCACGCTCCGGTGAGTAGGTGTTTGGTACAGATTTCTGTAGTATGTGCTGCAAGTCTCAGTGTAAAAGTTGTATGTTTGGGGACATAAATCCTGTCCCCACAGCCTCCTGGATACATGCATGTCATGGTTTAACCCCAGCTGGCAACTAAGCCCCACATAGCTGTTCACTCACTTCTCCCAGCCCTAATGTGTTAACAACATCGTTCTCATCCTAAATCCAAAACACAGCATTGCACCCGCTACTAGGAAGAAAATTAACTCTATCTCAACCAAAACCCCTCTCCAGCTGGCCGCTAATGTGTGACCACAAATATGAGCAGCTGCCACTGTCAGCAAGGGCAGTTTCTTTGAATTGCTGCATCGCATACATTAGTCTTGACATATGCTTTTCTTCTGAGTTGGACATGCACGGAGCTGTCTTTCAAACACACTGAACCTGGCTTAGCAGAAGGAAAGCAGTGCATGCCTTGGGTTGAACAATAGCAGTAGCTGGGCTGTACATGGAGGACAAGCTCCAGTTTCTTCTAAATGGGCAGTGTTGAAATCATGTTCATTTGCAAGACAGCAAGAGATTTTAAGGGCAAGGACTAGGAAATCAGCTTGAGCTGGGTAGAACTATTTTCATCAGGTTAATCTTTGGGGTTTTTTTGTTTTAGTAAAGCAGATTTCATCCTAGTGTCTCCTCAGCCTACCTAGTCCCCTACATTCTTTCATAAGTTTTCCTCATGTACAAATCCAAATTTAAAGCTTTGTTTTCAGAAAATGAATCAGCAAGTTTTCTTCTAAGGTATATATTTTGTATTTTTCATTCTACTTTATGTTCCATAATTCCATAACGTATCAGTAGGAGCTTGTTTTAGGATAGTAGAAATACCACCATAACATGTAATAGTTGTGATATTTCACATTATGTTTTTAAAACTGAAAGAGCCTGCTTTATACAGACCCAAGTATCAAATCTGCTTTCCCACAGCAAAATGTCCTTTCTTCATCTTCTAATGAAACCACTTGATAACTTTCCGTAACAGGCACACTTATTGCTAGTGGAAACGAGCTTAAAAATATAAAGCCACAAATGAAATTTAAAGTGAAATCTCAATTTGCAGAACAACATTAGCTGTTTTCCAAGGCAAATGTCAGAAATGCAAAACGTGTAGAGGATTCTTGTTATTATAATTCAGAATTCAATCAGGGGGGAAAAAGAGACCTTTAAAAGCTTCTGGAAAACAGGACTTCGTCCTTTCTGAAAAAAGGACAATTTTCACAAGAGGACTAAAAGCAAGAATAAAATCAGGCATGGCACAACCCTCTGCCCCACTCCTTGACCTCTTCCGCAATCTCTTGATGTAGCTCCTGTCTGCCTGCAGTTGGGTGGTGGGTAATTCATGAGCGAGCTAGAAGTAGCAGGTGAGAGGGTTAAATAAGCTTCTTAAACAATTTCCATCCTGCCACTGCCCTGCTTTAAAATCCCTGAATTACTCACTAGCAAACCTGTTTATTTCATTATTAAAATGAAGCTGTAGGGCTCTCCCTTCTCCCATCCACACATGATGTTCACGGAAGGAGAACTACTCCCACATGATTACAAGGTCTGCTATTAAGTGTGAACTTCATATTTAATTGTAATTGCTAGCAAAATATAATTTAACAGCAAAGTATGCTGAATTTGTAACAAAGTACCCTTTTTATTTGAGCAGGAATATGGATGCTGCCCAAATGTATCCGCATGGTTCCAATTAGGTGGAGGAATGTTTAATGTAAAACTCAACTTGATGAAAATAACCAAAGTTTCTGACAAACCAATAAATTGGAGTCTAGAAAGCTCTGCGTATACAGTATAGCCAGGGAGGGGCAACACCCGCTGGGTCATCAATTTTGGTGTAGTCTTCCTGTTCGTTTATGCTAAAATAATACTATGTAGGTAATTCAATTTCTCCCCAGCTGTAAACATAGACAGGAATGCTGGATGCAGAGCTGGCTGAGGGTGGAGGGGGGCCTGGGCTGACTCCTTAGCCCTCATGCAATTTCCAGGCTGACATTTTGAGAAACTTTAAACCCAGGGTTGCTTTTCTTCTCCTTCTCCTTCTCCTTCTCCTTCTCCTTCTCCTTCTCCTTCTCCTTCTCCTTCTCCTTCTCCTTCTCCTTCTTTCTTCTCCTTCTTTCTTCTCCTTCTTTCTTCTCCTTCTCCTTCTCCTTCTCCTTCTCTTTCTCTTTCTGCTTCTTCTTCCACTTCACCTTTCTCTTTGTCTTTGTCTTCTTCTTTGACAATATCAGCTGATGTCAGAAGTTCCCACAAAATACCCACTCAGAAGATTTGAGTTTTTGTAGAGATCTGAACATAGGGTTCCATGTAGAAGCTACCAAGGATGCTGAGTATACTGCAGAGGGACTTCCAGCTAGCAAGGTCTGCTCCTCTCAGTCCCCATTGTTACTGTCAGGTACTACATCAAAGTTTTGTTTAAGCTCAGTGCAATGCTGGAATCAAATTCTGATCTTGGATACAGCTACATGAAACTGGATGTGCTCTAGTAGCTGAGTTCAGAGCATGTCCCTCTACCTAATGCCAGATTTGGATTGGCTTGTTTTCAGTAGAATTACTGAGTTATAAATGTAAAGTTGTGGTGGGTTATGAGCTGCACACATTAAGGGTGAAATCTAGGTTTGGCTGATTGTTTTAGCAACCTCGATGCTGCGCACAGGACTACGAAATCAGCACAAATCCCTGGAGAGCTGGAGCTGAGGGACACTGGCTGTATCCTTGCACAGAGCTGCTATGTGTGGTAAACAAAATAATCATCAGATCTTTTAGGGATCACAAATAAATCTTCAAGAAGCAGGGATGATAGGCTGGGTGGGGTGAGTTCAAAACAAAGGCAGTGCATTTTTTACCTTTTCACTGCTGCTGTTAACCAGGCTGTGCCTCACTATAATCCACAGCCACATCTGCAGGCATTACAGGCTTAGGCTTTCAGAGGTGGTTACATGCCCAAAGGTTTTCACCAGTAACTAGACCAGGGCCTGTAAAAGGGACTAACTCTTGGGTACTTCAGCTGAACTCAGTGCACCCAAACAGTGTGACAAGAGAGTGTTCTGTGAAATCGCCTAAGCCGGTGTTCATGCCCTTATCCTCCTCTGAACCACCCATCTGTGGTCTATCTAACCCTTTCTTTTTATTTTTTTTTTTTTTAATTCAAATTTCATCTTATGCACTCATTTTCCCCCACTCTTGCTTTGTCTTGCCTACTGAAGAGGTGAAATCCTCAGCAGTGTTTGCTATACCTACTAGGATAATGCCTGATCTAAGCCAGGCATAGCATGCTCCTTTGATATGCATAAAAATTTATCTCACTTAACATATATTGTGCTGTAATTCTGCTTTGGGTTTGTGTGCAGGCTATTTTTCTGAATTCAGCTGGCATCTTTTCTTACTCAGGTATATTGCTAAAGGCTCTTCTTTTTTGCAACATCTATTTTGTTTCTCCAGTTCCTCTCCGCTCTCCTCCCCATCTCAACACACAGCTTTGCAAGACAAAACAAAAGCTGGAAAATTAATTTATCCTTTCCTCTCTACCTATGGAGAGATCTGTTTACAATTTAATGGGGTGGGCCACATTACTCTTGTCCTCCCAAGGCCAGCATAAGAGCAGGCTTTAAAACAAGACTTTGTAAGTACCTATGTTTGCTAGAAATATTTAGCTTCTTAGTCCTGTGACCAAAGCAAATTGTTCACTTGAGCAGAACATGATGAGCTTTTATTTCCCATTATAGGAAATACAATCTGTGCAACCCTGAGAGCATCATTTGGTAGCTGACATTGGAGGGTCAGTTCAAAGTTATTGTTAGCTGTCTCCTGCTCTTGCCTTCCATTTTCTGGCTGGTTTCTTGATAAGAGTCAGCATTTAAGTGTCCTTTTTAAGGGTAAGAAAGTTATTTTTGCCAATTTTTGTTGGAACTTTATAGATTCAAAAAGCTTTTTTGCAGGTCATTTTGAAATATGGTGACAGAAATATGGGCTAAATAATCAGCAGTGACTCAGATGATCTAATACGTATTTAAAACTATCAGGATATATTGTTCTATTTTCCCAGGAGCCTAATAATGTATAGCCATAAACCTGGTATGCTTATATTAATCTCTGTAGGATATTAAAGTTTGCTCTTGAGACCTGAAGTATTTTTTCAGTAACAGTACCAGTTGGTATGTACTTCTTCCATTTCTCCTGTGCTAAGCAGGTCAGTACATAAACCATGTGCATTTCTTATTGCAGAGACAGCAGCAAAAACAAAATGCAGGGAGAGAACAGACCTCTTTTATCTTTTCTACTGCTGAAATACTATCAGCAAGTTCTTTTTCATAAGATATTTCTGCACTTTGGAAGACACTTTTTGCTGATATGCCACAACTTTAAACCGGTAATTAAGGAATAGTTGGACATTTTTGTGTGTTACCTTGATCTCAGAGTCTAAACTTACTGATGAAATTGAGCAAAAAGTAACTTGATAAACAGGAACAAGTTAAAACGTCATCCTTTAGGCTTAGACACTTCAATAAAAATACTGGAGGTGGAACGGTTATGTTTGGAACTTGTATTTAGCTCATTGTGGGTGTCTTCCATTGTGGGCACCTGATCCAGAAGAGCTGCTGGCTGCAGGAGCTGTCCACTGTCTATGGGAAGGTGCAAGGGCTGAAGTTAATCCAAGATACTATGGTTCTTTTCCAGCAGCAGTTAATAAGTTAGGGACTTGGGAACTTTTGTCCTGGTAAAGCCAACAGCGTCATCAACCATGTCTTTTCACCCAGTGAGGTAATACTGATCCAAAAATAAGTCTGCTTTAAAAGCATTTTCTTGCTTTAGAGGAGCTTCGTAGAAGATACAGCTGCATCACTTCTCTAGCTAGTACCTTGCTAATGCAGCCATGCAGCTTGTTCTGCAGCTGAGTGTGTATTTTGATGTCCTCTTGAGTTCCTCATATCGAATACTAAACACCTGTTTTGTGTGTTTCTAAAGGCTTTACCCAGCTCTTTCATGCCAGTGCACACACAAAAGCAAATCTGGCTCTGCTCTGCTGTCTGTGTGGCTGCTCCCCAGCACAGCTCTGGTCCTGAAGGTATGTGTGGCATTCGTAGTCCTGGCATGGCCATAGCCCTGTTGAGGACTGATGTTAGCTGAAGTGAATCTGATGCCTCAAGTGTCAGTAGGTTTTGTGCTCTTGAAAGTGATGGACTAATACTCTTTGGCTTGCAGCTGGGATAATGTAAGTTTCCCCACACAGTTTTGCCAAGCTTGCTCAGTCTTGGCCTATATTCCTGCCACAGAGGCTATAAACCAGACTAGACAAAGTACTGAAGAATATCTTATAGGGACTATTCTTGCACTGGGATGATGGTGAACAAAATGGTCTAGAAAAGCTCCCTTACCTTTAGTTTTTATCATTCACTTTTCTCTAAAGCAAGTACCTGCTGGACTGGTTAGGAATTCTGTGACGTGCAGACCAGAAAGACAACATTGGGCCTGTGGCTTTGGTTTGTCAGGAGTAAAAAGCCAGGGCAGCTCCAAGACAGACTCACAGGGGACAGTTTAATGTTGTCATTTAAATGGTCTTCAGTGTACAGATGTTCTGCCAGGCATTTTCATCAGTGACAAGCAGACAGCATTTTGTTCTCACCAGGATTTCCAAATGTCTTGAATATTGGCACAGGAGGAACCGTATTTTTCTAGAGCTTATTTTAATGGAATGTATTATGAAAGCTGTCCTTGGGAAATAGCAGGTCACCAGAATGCTTATTAAAATGACCTTAAGGTCACATTCTGCCACTGTTAATCACAACAGTTGTACCTTACTCTGTGAGCTTTTCCATTGGGTTCAATGGGATTACTTAAGGAATTCAGGGACTGTCTGACGGGACCAAAGTGGCAGAGAGGCTGGCCCTTAAGAAGCATAGCAATATAACTTCATTTTTGCCTTCTATTTTAGCTGGGTAAAAATACTTCATATTCAAGAAGTTTGCTTTTGAAGATCCCTTGCTTACAAGAAAAAAAAAAAATAATTTCTGTGGCAACTACTAACATATTCTGTCATTCTAATCAATACTTAAATAATATATTTAAAGACATAGTATTGTAATGTGAAGTCATCTTTGCTTAGAGTGTCCTTCTACATTAGAAGCTCCCTGGTTCTTGATTTTACAAAATTCTGCAGTAGGTGAAAGAAAGTGATTTTTTCCTGGCTTTTCCTTGAAATTCTGCAGGTTTGACAAAGACATTTTCTAGGGTTTGTTTGTATTTTTTTATTTTATTTTATTTTATGCCAGTTCTACCCAGTGCCTAATTTAGAACAACTGTGCAATGCAACTTGATACTCTTTCACAAATGATAAATAGTGAAAAAGACTTGCTTTAGAATTACAACTGCATGAACTGGAATGTGGCTGATACCCAATTCTGAATATATATGGGAATCTCACCTATGAGGAATTGTTTGTACCTCTGCAAAAGTTTACACACTTCTAAGAACTTATTCACAGACCTCTATGGGCTAGGAAGAAGGGATGCAAGAATTAAGTTTTTCTTCTCCTCTCTGGAGAAAAAACAAACCTGGCTTCAGTTTCACTCTGCTAACTAGGTTATTTTCAACCTGAGGCACAAGCCACTTCTTTGAGTGTTTGCAAGAACACTGTTAGCTTTGAGCATTAGTTCAGGTTGTTGAACTCAAGGGCTTGAGCCCTGCATGAATGTATTTTACTAAAGAAAGCTTTTATTTTTCAAGATAATAAAGGGTTGTTCTTTGTTTTGTTTTTTTGTTTTGTTTTTTTCTTTTAAGCCATAGAATTTAATCATACTCAAATACAACATAGTTCTGTGATATACAGGTGGCAGTGCAGGAGTCTAGCCCTTTCAGAGGAGCTGGCAACGGGCTTAGTCTCTGTGCTAGTCCTGTGCACACAGGCAAGCTTAACACTGTCAAATATAATGGTGAAATTGTTCACACCAAACGTCAAACCCAGATTTTTTGAAAAGACCTTAATAATGATTTAACTTCAATCAAGAATGCGTTATTCTAATTCAACCTGGAAGAATCAAATATCAGTATTCAAATCAGAAAATAAATGGTTTAATACTCTTTTCCTGTGTCCTGTTTATGTGACTGCAGTTATTCAAATGTTTCCTTTAAAATTCTCTGTCATGGGAAAAAAACACCATTATTATAGAAAATACAAATTAGAATTTAAAATAAATATAAGTCTGAATGCTGTCACATGGAAAGACAGGATTTGTTTGCTTCTTTCCTTGAGCCAAAATGCCCTTAGATGTATGTATGTAAATTTCAGTGATTCTTGCAAGTTTCGTGGATATAAGGGTAAAAAATCTGGTGGAGTGTTTAGCTAACCAAGAGTAATTATTTCTTGTTTGTTAGTTTTCTAAGAGTAAATGTTTTCCTCAAATAGAAGCAGAGGCAAAGAAATTCTTTGTTGTTTTTAAACATATGTTAGTCAATGTGAACCATTAACAGGCTATTTTTATGCTGAAAATACATCTGGACAATGTTTCTGAAGAGTTAGTACTTTGAAAGGAGAGTGAGATTACTGTCATATTACCTGTAAAAGGAAAAGGTAGATAGCTTTTACATCATCAACTTCAGAGGAGGAAACCTCTGTATCATCTATTCATTATTTTTACAATACAAGGTAGTTCATCATTACATATCTATAAATGATCTTGTCCAGTATACTACTTAACAGCCTAAGAGCTGAAAGCAATACTACTTCCTAGGAAAATCTTTTGCACAGTAGTATCTCAGCCTCTTAGGAAGTATTTTTTCTCCCAGTTTCAGCTCTAGTGTTCTTTCTTATCCACTTGCATCATGTTTTGTATCTTTCTGTATAATTTCTCTCTACTGGAGACATCTTTTAAATATTTGCAATTTATATATGCCTCTGAAATAGCTAGTATCAAAATTATACTCATTTTGTTCTTTACATTTCTCACCTGCACATGGTGGTAGCAGTACTATACCTGCAGACTTTCCTTGTCAGTCTTGTGACGGCATCTGGAGAGCGTGGTCACATGTCATGGTCCTGTGGCACTAAGTGCAATGCCAACATAAACCAAGGCATCATAGCTGCTGTGGAGAGTTTCCAGTCAGAGCACAAGATGGGGAGGCAGACACTAAAGTGGGGAATACAAGGAGAGCAGGAGAAATGGTGGTCAACCCTCAGTGATTAAACACTTAGGCTTAGGAAAGGCAATTCTTTGGCCAAGCATTGTGCAGTGGTTTGCTGGGTTGTCTGATGATGTTCTTTCCTTTAGTCGAGTCATCTGTGATGGGCTGCTGAATAACGGTCCTAAGGAAGATTGCTTTAAACCAATAGCAAAAAAATTTTTTTGGTGTATGGGATTAAGTCTCAAGACATTTCCCAGGATGGAGAAATCCCGTGGTTTCCATGTGTGTCTAAGTATATTTAGTCTCTTTTTCCGCAGACAGACAGGCCCTGAGTTTCTCATTTCATAGTTTCCATTGGCTGGAAGCAAGAGGAGTTCGTTATATTTAAATTTATTTATGTTATACTTATAACTATTATATTTCTTAATATTTTAAAATGTCATAAACATTTCAAGTGCTGAGGGCTGAATCATTGCAAATCGCAATAAATTCCAGTGTTCAGAAAGTAAATCAAAAGGATCTGTCCTCTCAGCCAAAAAGGCACTGGACCAGAGGACCCTCTTTCAGGGGAAGCAGCAGAAACCTGTGAGCAGAGGACAGGGCTCAGGTGCTGAGGGATCCCTCTTAGGTACGAGTGGATTTAGAGGTTCTAGAAATACAAAAAGATGACTAGCTGGTAAGTATCAGGACACTGTCTATCTGAATTGTGACCTTTATAGGCCAGGCAACATGTCTTTATTGCAAACTGGTACAGCACCTAGAAGGGGACTCCTGGCTCCAGTTTTCTACATCCCCCTGTGAGGATAGATTGCTTTCAGCAAGAAGTAGGAGTTGAAGGCCCTAACTTTGGTTCACTGATGGGTAATGTTCACCTTTGAAGAGAGCTTGGAACTCTCTCCTCCTACTCCCCATCCCCTTCATACCTTCTTCTTTAGTGGCTTCCAACTCTCCTTTGACACTTTTATTTATACTGTTATACTGAATATGCTCTCATATCCACCCCTTTTGCTAGAAAATGAGGCTAAGGGCCACACAAGGTCAGCCATGCCAACTCCATGGGTCCCATGAGCATCAGTTCCTTCCAGGACTGTAAGTCCCATGGTGCTGTCTGTGACCTACACCCCTTGTTTCTAGAGGAACACATATATATGAGGCCATTTATAATGTCTCCTTTAAGAGAAGAGATACAATCCATCTGTGGGTAAAATATTCCTCTGTAGGAGATATTCTGAGCTATGAATGCACTGGAAAATACTGCATCTTTTGGGGTCTTTAAAATACAGAAAAGAATGATTTATTTGGGGTTTCTTTAGGCACTAAAGTACACATTCTAACCTTTTCCATTGGATTCTACATTAAGTTTGGTTTTGCTTTTATTGTGAGATTTTTTTTTTTTTCTCCTGATCAGGTGAACATCTCTGGCTTTATCTATCAATTTTCCACACTTTGTGAGTCTTGGATTTGTCTTGGTTTTGTTATTTCTGACTTTACTTCTGTTTTCTCCTTCCTCCCTGCCACTGAGTCAAAAATGCATTTGTAGCTAAAGTTGTCATCCTTGGTTATGCCATAGTGTTCTTGAGCCCTTTTCTCATAATGTAATCATTATTTTTTTTGAGAAGCACTTTCAGGTTTTACCATCTAGTCTTCTCCTCTCAGTTTAGCTTATAGCATTCCTTTTGAAACCTAGTTTTTCTAATGCATCAAAAGAGAAGGCTCAGGGGGGATTTTAGAACAGCCTTCCAGTACCTAAAGGGGGCCTACAAAAAATCTGGGGAGGGAGTCTTTACAAGGGCATGTGTTTATACAACGCCAGGATGGACAGGGCTTTGAGCAACCTGGTCTAGTGGAAGGTGTCCCTGTGTCAGGGGGTTGGAACTGAATGAGCTTTAAGTTCGTTTCCAACCCAAACCACTCTCTGATGAGACCTCACTTGGAGTATTGTGTGCAGTTCTGGTGTCCTCAAAATAAAAAGGACATGCAACTGTTGGAACAAGTCCAGAGGAGGGCCACAAGGTTGATCATGGGACTGGAGCACCTCCCGTATGAAGATAGGATGAGAAAGTTGGGGCTGTT
>JANRGW010004136.1:0-10008 GCA_024733675.1 Psilopsiagon aymara | reverse complement strand
CCACAAGTCAAAAACACAGCGCTGCACCAACTACTAAGAAGGAGAAAAATGACTGCTACTGCTGAACCCATGACAACATCCCACTTAGAAAATAGATTTATTTAATGAAGTGGGATTTTTTGTTTCTTCTCTGTTTTCATTTTCATTCCAGCTGTGGTTGCCATTTTGGGGAACAAGAAAATCCCAACCTCAGATGTTTCCCATGAGCTATTAGGAAGTATCAAAGACAAGGCAACAGCTTTCCCAGAAATAAAATCTCAAAACCTACCACAAATTAATGGAGGTGTTCTTAATTGTCTTAATATAAGAGTTGGAGGTTGAAGTCTTTAAAAGAAGAGAACAAGCCTTTTGAGTGGGCAAGAGTAGGCAGCTTTAAGTAAACTAAGTTACCAACTCCTAAGTGAAGTGGAGGGGTTAATACAGTTTAGAGATGAGAAGCCTTTTTTATATGTGCATGAATCAGAAACGTTGTTGTTCAGTGCTCACTCTTCATCAACACAGGCACTCTTTTCAGCTCAGCTGATAGTGAGAGTGCACCTTTAAAATAAGGTTTTTTTTCCTGTGTTGCTCTGCTTTATTATCTTTTACTGTCTTCCATTCTGTGATTTTTTCTGCACTGTAATGCAGTACAGATGAAAGCAGATTAAGGAGATTGATGAAATCTCTTCTGTAGTGTAAACTGGGAAACACCTGAAGTTACCCATTGTTTTTATAAATGTGCACACAGAAACAAGCATAGTGAAATACAGTGGGTGTGCAACAAAGGGATACTTAAACGGGGCAGATTAAGGAGAGACACCTATGTCAGTAAGCCCTGGGGTCTGTAATGCGCTGTAACTCCGTTCTAAAAGCATCCATTTTGTAATCAACTCCTGCAGAGCTCCAGCAGGAAGAACAGAGTGGATGTCCCAGATGTGCTAACCAACTGGTACATGGATCTGCTCTTAGCAGAGCATGTTTCAAACATCAGTTTCTATCTGCATCCAAGGTAGCTTCTTTCCCAGTTGGAACTGCTGGAAGTTTATGAGAAATCCTTTTTGCACACATGGTAGGAGATAGCTGCTCACAACAGGTCAATTTGGAAAGTGTCTGGAGTCCTAGAAAGTGACTGAGGCATAATATTTAAAGTAGGGATAAGATAAACCTAAGCCAATGTTAAGAATGCCATGTTCCTAGATTCAGAATATTGTCAGATCCTACCTGCTTCTAAAGAATTATTTGGGGAAAATATCCACTGTCTCTTCTATACCTAGGTTTGAAAAGCAAAGTTTTGGGTGCAGTTATGTATCCTCTAGTTTCTTCTCCACCTTATTCAGACAACTGTAAGAAAAATACCTGCTTGAGGCCTTCTTCCAGAGGTCTGGTATAGTGTGACAAGGAAGAGGGGTTGCTGAGACTCCCTCTCTGGAGAGCTGGGGTTTTCCACCCTGCCAGAGACTGCTTATGTTGTCTCCTCATACCAGAGGTCCCACGTGCATCTCCTTCCTCCTCCACTACCTACTATTCACTGAATTTGTTTAGTCCACTCCATACTTTAATTCATTTTTCCTTCATGGAAAGAAGCTCATAGAGCCAGTGAGGTAGTCTGGAAGATGAGCTGGGACTAATGCTCTTGGGAGGAGTAATGGCTTTACTCAAACATTCTTTGAGCTGCAGGTCATTATAAAACCAGCTGGCACTCTCAGCTCTGCTAACTCACACACAAGAAGGTAAGCTCTCAGTCGCTTTTTCTCAAATTCTCATTTTGCTTCTTTTGCTACTTTTCAACACAGTCAGCATGATTTTGTCTTCATCAGGCACATTCCCCTAAATTTCACTGTTCACCTTCAGCACTGGGCTGGCTGCTCCAGGTGTAAACAGGAGGTAAACAAAACTATCAGAGGAGTGGATTCATCAGTGATAGACACAAAGATAGGAAGGGGTTGAAAATAGAGCAGATTATTTATCATGAAACAATATAAGCTCGTCATATTTTTTCTCATATCCTCTAATTTTGTGTCATCTTTCTTCACTGAAATCTTGACTCTTCCTTCCAGTCTATGCGTGTAACCCGGCCACAGTTACCTAGCTCTTGCATGCTTACATAAGGACGTCCATTCTTTCTCTCCTGTCTTTTTGTTTTCTAGACCATGATTATTTTTTGCTCAGCTACCTTAGATTTTTCCCTACCGGTTCACATACTTCTTGAAGTAAGGTACCAACACACGCTGCACTTGCTGCAAGTTATCTGTAGATCCTTTTGCCTTACCTGTAACACTCATGCTCCAAATCTTTTAAAAGGCTTTCTTTTTCATAGCAGTAAGGCACGGCTGACTCACAATTGGTTTGTGATTCACTGAGCTTTTCTGAAGCGTGTTTCCAACAAATTTACTCCCTTATCTTGTGATTGTAAGTGGGAATGAAATATTATATATGCTGATTTCTAATCCTCTTGATTTCACTGGCTTGTCAAGATAATTTTGAACTATATATTTCCCCCTCAACGTGCTTGCAACTATTCCAGCTTAGTGTTTCCCACAAGTTTAGCAAGTATAATCTTGCATGTAATTAATGAACAGATGAAGGACAGATGCCTGCATAACCTCATTTGATATCCTTTTACAGTTTGGTGGTGACCAGCTGCTCTGCATATGCCATGGTTACAATCATGGGGTTTCTGTCTAGCACAGCAGCATCTGATCGGTGCATTTTCTGCTAGCTTGACTGTAAGGTGAAATGAGGGAACACCAAAACACACAAATGCCAAGATAAGTCAGCTATCACTTCTTCTCATGCAAGTGCCCTGCTCTCACAGAGAGAAAAGAGGTTACTTTTTAGCATTGCCAACCATTCCCTATAGTAATAATGCATTTGAAGAATGTCCTTATATCCCCTTAATTGTGTCTTACTTTCTGCTTTGGTAACATTGGATTTATTTTACCACATTTTTTTTCTGTTTGATAATTTGATTTAGTTTTTCATTTTTTGGATGGTTCTTTTTGAATTTTGGGGACAACGTCATCGTTCATTCAGGTTGATTTTTCTGTACTTCACTATTCCTCGGATCGGGATAGTTTGGGCACACGTAACCTCTGATTTCTTCAGAATTATTTTTGATTTTTGCCCTGTTCCTCTGTTCCCATGAAATCTTACCTAGCAATGTAAAGAGCTTTATTAAAGTTCATTGTCTTTCTTTATCTATCTTATTAATCATGAGCAGTTGTGCAACTTATTAGCTACTTCTGTTCACTCAGCTAGATTTGCTCAGATTCAAATCTAGAAAGCTTTCCCCATAAGATATCTTACATCTCCTATATCAACAGAATCTCTCTTCAACTTTCTGCCTGTTAGCCGTCTTTCTCCCACTGTATCCATTTACCAGGGGGTATCTGTTGATTTGAGTAGTGAACTTGGCGGTAATGAAGGACCTTGGTATGATCTAATTTGAAATCTTCCCCTTAAAATTATATCCCCTGAATTCGCCTTATGCAGAGCTCTGCAGTAAAGTCACACCATAGGGGGATCTTCCTTCAGCTTTCTCTTCAACCCCATTTTGTTGTGGTTATTTGAGCAGATCTCCCGATGAGTTCTGAACCCCATCACTCTTCAGCACACAGCATTCTTCTCTATCATACGTGCCTTGTGAACTACCCTACCACGCTATGCTAATAAAACAGTACGTATGCAAAACTTGTCCTGCTTCTTTATTTGCTCAGGCGTGTACAATCATCTGGGATGTTCAGCAGCTGGACCCTGTGGGCTTTTTATTTTGATTAGGCAGAGAAAAGGCAGCAGAGTGACAAAGTAGTTGTGCCTTGTAGCACCAATGTCTCCTCCGTGTAGCATGCCAGTTCCTGGGTTCACTCGGTTAGCTTCTGCTGACACCTACTGCCAGAGCCAGATGCAGCAAAGTTATACAGAAGGTTTTGGCATTGTCCCAGCATGATTCACGGTATGCAGCTTTGGATTCGGGCTGCTGGTATTGTACACAGAGATAATACTCGGCATAGCTTTATGGAAATAAGAGGAATACAGATCAGAAATGTCAGTCTCCAGGAGCAATTTGGGGGGTTTTGTTGTTATTTTTCTGGTAAAATTAGTGAAGGACAAAAGTTAATTGCAAGTCACTTGATGCATTTTCCATGATAGAAGCTAATGAGTTTATGGCTAGAAGCAAATACTACTTAAAGGCAAAAAAGATTTTTTTTTTTTTTTTTTTTTTAATAGATGATTGTTCCTGTGAATGATTTTACATCAGATTCAGCATAATCTTCCTCTCAAAGCAATTCCTGGCCAGTAGCAGCGACCAATTTCTTTGTTTTTGCAAACAAATCTCCTTTTCACTTATTTCAGTGTTTAGAAATCACATCCAGGACAATGAAGCATAGTAGAAGACTCCACTTACTGGAAGGTTTCGAACTGCAATGAATTCACGCACACAAGACGTGTAGTTTACACCTTTACAGGTGTTTAAGGGACTAAGAACCTTCTAAGCTGTCAGAAACTAATATAACATCTGGCTACTGGCAATAAAGGCATTTGTGCATATTGGAAGCTGGGATGTCTTGCTTAGTTGCCAAAGGACAGGGCAACAAACCAATCTGAAGGGTTCATCTGGTTTGTGTTTGAACTGTAGTAACACCTAGGTTAAGACTCTCGGGAGAAAATCTGAAGATAGAGTGGCTTTGTTTGTCGTTGTCAGCCCACAGCCCCACTTCCACCATTTCATATTTGTGTACCAGATTGTCTCCTATGCCTTCAACTCTGAAAAATACAGGCTCTCCACCTGTCAAATACTCCCAACTTTAAGCATAGTCACAAAAAAGGCATCACTGCTGTGTATTCTGTGTAAGAAGCATTCCTTGTCTTTGTCACCCATTTACACCCTCGACTTGGGAGTTTTCCTGTACAGGAAATGGCTGTTCATTCTTCTCTACTAAACTGGACATTTGCAAAGAGAACTTCACTAAGGACAAGACAGTAAATCAGGACAATTAAATACATGTGAATGTCATAGAGATGTAAGTGAACCTTTAACAGCTGCTGAGATCAGGGACTGTGCATATGTTGTGAACATAAAAATCAATGTGGCAGTGTGTGTGTTAGTTGCTCAACCTATTTTATTTTGAGACATTAATCTTTTAGTGTAATGGGATTCTATCATTATTTCAATTTGTATTTGACAGAGCACTACAGAAAGCAGACAAATATCCACAGTAATTGCCATTGAGACTTCCATGTAATCAGGTTACACATCTAAGCTAATAACACTTACATTCTCCTCTTTTTAACGGTCTGCTGCCCTAAAGATTGATTTTCTATTGACAGTTGCTGGACACAGACAATCCTGATGGATCTGTTTTGCTCACCAGCTGTACTGGTACAACTCTCAGAGATACCCAGGACAAAAAGTGGGGGACCCTAATTTTGCAGAGTTTGCATGTGAAATCAATTTAATTTGCTTGCAGGACAGAGATTTTGAGTCAAGAAATAAAAGGAATGCCTAAGTAAAAAAACCCAACAGTGTACCCACTGAGCAGCTTGTCTTGGATGCTGAGATTGTCCCTGCATGGGAGTCAGCTGTAGAGCTTACCGAAGAACACTGGACCTGAACAATCATTGGGAACATCAACTCTGTAGCTGTAAAGCCTTTGAGCACACTACTTGGATAGCTATAATCACTATTAGAAGCTCTGCCCACTATTTCCCTTTTCATGACGTTTTCCTAATGTGCTTATGTTTCACTTACACGTGTACCACATTCTGAGCAGCCCAAATTTGGTCTTGTGTGTAGGAATGACATCAGTGTTAACCAAGTGCATCTGTTAGTGTCGTGAAATGCAGAACCTGTTACAATGGCAGCAGTTCAAGCTCTAACTCTGTGAATGCACTGAAGGAAAAGAGGTTTTCATTCTGGAGTTCATTGGGAGGCAGTGGAAAAAGCACATGGAAATTACTCAGTTGGATGTATCCAGGACAAGAGTTACCAGTCCAGGTCCTCAAAATAAGCCAGATGCTTTTTTCTAACCACCACTGACTAACTATTAATTAACACAAAGCTTTATAAAAGCTGAACGGAAGTTGTATAGTGATGGTTCCTGTCCTTCCAGAATACTGTCCTGGGCTGCACATTGCCTCTGAGAACAAGGACACAGGAGGCCCGTGACCAACACCCCTTTAGCATACCGCAGTAAGCGTGGTGGTTAGCGCTTAGGCTTTAACAATGCCCGCTCAAGTGCAGGGCAGCACAACACATGCAGTCCAGCAGCAGTTTGGAAGTGAGTGCAGAACTGGTTCAACAGCAGCGATAAACACAAGAGTCTTCACTGCATGGGACTCGAAGCTGCTCTGCACAATGAAGCACATACTGTTGTTGACTCCATGTAGATAGCTGGGACTACTAATAGTACTTATGATATCGTAAGTACTATCCAGTTGGGGGCCTACCCATGCCTTTTAGACACTAGAGTGTCATATCTAAATAGAAAAAGTTGCACTCATTTTGGGTTGTGATGATATTGCCAACCTCTTTCAAGCTCACACTTGTGTTTTCTCTCTCCTCTTTCTATAGCATAAGGCTGTAATGTAGAGCGCTTTTAGGGCCAGGCCAGGCAGGATCAGCTCTGCCAAGGGTTCAATGAAGATAACAGCAGCCCTTTAGCTATCCACAATGGAGAAAGGATATCTATGGATAGTATAGGGAGCATGCTGAGTTGTGGCTGAAGGCTGGTAATAACTTCCACTTTTTGTGGGTGACAAAATAGAGCATCTTCTAGCCTATCACGATCCCGTCTTTGGCATACTGCACAAGCCTTATGTTTCTGTTTAGCTGGAAACTTCTGTCATTGCTCCTCCAAAGAAACAAGTCCTTTAGAGAAATAATTGCTTTTACGTGGGAATGACCCATTTCCTAAGGGTGAGTGGCAAAGAAGAGAGGGAATTGCACTGGGTGAAGGTCAAACTTCAACTTTTAGATCTTGCATCCTGGGCCTGGAATGAATGCCTGGTATTTTCCCTGTCAGTGCTTAGTTCTCATCAACAAAGTAGCACAGGTTCAGATGCATCCTGTTGTTGACAATTAATCCCTCTTCTGACCCATTATAAATAGATTTGGCTTTGTAATCAGCGTGATCTTCAAGTATTTGGTAGATTAGAAAGTAATCCTGACTGTGATGTTGCTGTTCACATTGCCTGTGAACATTAACTGTGGTTATTGCTACGATCTCTGGTAGGACCCCTTGCTGCACTTCGGCAGGGTATCTACTAACAAGGCAGACACTGGATTTTCTGAATTTTCCTTTAAGACTGATTGAAGGTTTTGTACTTGCATGACCTATATTCAGTGCTATAACACAGAACTTCCTTATCCTGTTTGCCAGATACAGTGTATAAAGCTTGTAAATAAGTACGCATTTGATTTGCATAAATTATTAACTTGCCAGAGAATTGTGATTTTTATCAAAGATTCTGTAATGAAACGTTATTGTTGCAGAAATTGCTTGGGCAATCAATCATGGTGATAAACCTGCATATAGCTGGAATACTTACAAATGTCATTCGTCAAAAACATTGGTGTTAATTAGGGTCAAGTCACCATAAAAGATAAATTCCTTTATTGAATATAACTTACCAGTGGAATTAATATAGGGGACAGGAAAGAGAAATGCTTTTGACTTTACAGTCATATTTACAAGTGCTTTCATAAAAACATCTGTCTAGAGAAATAAACAAAACATCAAAATTTCTGTTGGCCTTGACAGTAAAAGCTACTTATTTCACCAGGGTGCTGACTAGTGTTTACTAAAAAGTGCTATTAAGCAATGACAGAAGGGTTTATTTCCCATATGCTAAGAAATGGATTGTTCCAGAGGCCAGTGATGTTACAGAAAAAGTCTTTGATGTTCTTTACAAAAGCAAGCTGGGTTAGCACAGGATTGTCACCGCCCGATGCCCTGAATGGTGCCCATGCTCAATAGCAGCCACACAATTTCACAGAGGACACAGGCTTCCCCATTTGCATTTTCACTGTGTTCCCACTACTTATGAAGGGAAGACTAAGGAATGAATGGGCACAGACTGCTGATTTATCCTCAAGTACAAGGCGCATTGGCAGCATTATGGAGGTGGTGATGCTACTACTTTACTGTCATACACATAAAAAAGAATTAGTACCAGGCAAGAATGAAAATCTGTCTCACCATTTTCACCTTTTCCTCTTCAAACCTGATTTTGAAAGATTAAAGATTATGATGTGGACACACACACACATATATATAGGCTATGCTTGACAGATTACTGTAATCGAGAGGGAATGAGCACGCACAGCTCTACTGCTGCCGCTGGAAGGTAGCAGTGCTGTCTGTCACAGGCCTGGAGTCATTTATTTCCTTAAGCCTGTGATAAAGCACAAAGCAGTATTTTTCTGTATATATTACTCATCTGAACCTCTGTGATTTGTTAGCTGCATAGATTACTTTTCACAGGTTAATGAAAATGAAACATGCTCTTTGTATTGCAAAGTACAAGGACAGTACATTCTGTATGATTTTTACTCTAATTTTAGATCATTTGGGTGACTACAAAATAGGTAAGGTCTTGGGATGTAAATGCCTGGTGTTTACTTGGTGGAACTAAGATGACAGAGGCAATTTCTGCCCTTGTATTTGTAGGGCTGGGTCACTTTGGTAATACCCAATGAGGTACTACCTTGTCCTTCAGAAATTCAGATTTTGTTTTCCTTTACTGAAAGATAACTCTCTATCTGGAATGGCTTCCAGCAAACTTCACCTGAGCACTGACAGTAACCCTCCTTGAGCTCTCTGCATGAATATGCCCGCAGCTGACTGTAATTAGGTTGGAGGTTGTGAACATTATTCCCTTTCATTTTTATGAAGTATCATTTCAGATGGCCACTGGAGATAACGTAAGTGCCAGCTCTTTTCCCTCATTATCTCCTCATGTAGCACCAGCAGGAGGGAGCACTTGTGTTAACAACTTGCTCTTGTGTCTCCTTGTGTCTGGTTCCAGCGCAATCAGCAGCCAGCAGCTGGGGAACGCCTCCGTTTAGATAGATCACCTCCTGGAGAAGCAGTCTGGCATAGCTGCTTGAGAAGCCAGACCTTGCTGAGGGGACATCTTGCTCCAGAAGGCCCGGGCAGTTCCAAGAGCATGCTCCATGCTGATGTTGACGGCAGCCCATGTTGGCCCTGTGGTGACTCGCATGGGCAGATACTTGGAGCCAGAGCCCACGCTGCCCACATCTGCAGAGGATTGCTACCTGGGAGGAGGTGGTGGTTGAGGTGCGGGTTGAAAGCCTCCATGCCCAGACAGCCCCAGGCACTCAGACCCCCTGCCCAGCAGTGGTGAGGTACAGGCTGGAGCCTGGCCACCCACTGCGCCCCTTTCTGCCAGCCCCTTGTCAGCAGCAGCCTGCCGGAGCTTAGCCAGGCAGTGCCGGGAGGAGATGGGGCCAACGTGGGAGACAAGGCCCTGTGGCAGCACGGCACCTGAGAGACAAGGCTTCAGCTGGCGTGAGCTGCCTCCTTCCCCGGGGGCCCGCTGGGTAACACGGGGCATGGGAGACAGCCCTGCTTCAGTGCCCAAGTGGGGGGTGCGCAGGTGGGGTGACATTAGAGGGGTATACAACGAATCATAGAATCAGGTTGGAAAAGACCTTTAAGCTCGTCAAGTCCAACCTTTATCCCACAACTGCCAAGACCACCACTAAACCGTGTTACTGAGGGCCTCATGACTCCACCACTTCCTGGGCAGCCTGTTCCAATGCCTGATCACCCTCTAGGGGAAGAAATCTTTCCTACTATCCAATCTAAACCTCCCATGGTGCAGCTTGAGGCTGCTACCTCTTCTCCCATCACTTGTTACTTGGGAAGAGACCAACCACCTCCTCTCTCTGTCCTCCCTTCAGGTAGTTGCAGAAAGCAATAAGGTTTCTCCTGAGCCTCCTCTTCTCTGCACTAAACAACCCCAGTTCCCTGAGCTGCTCCTCCTAAGACTTGCTCTCTAGGCCCT
>JANRGW010004135.1:0-13384 GCA_024733675.1 Psilopsiagon aymara | reverse complement strand
TTCATCAGGTTGGCATCAGCCCACCTCACAAGTGTGTCAAGGTCCCTCTGGATGGCATTCCTTCCCTCCAGGGTATCTACCGAACCACCCAGCTCGGTGTCATCGGCAAACTTGCTGAGGGTGCACTCAATCCCACTGTCCATGTCACCGACAAAGATCTTGAACAAGAGCAGTCCCAACACCGATCCCTGAGGGACACCACCCATTACTGGTCTCAGTACTGAGCACAACTCTTAACAGCTGAGGGAAAAAAGCCTTGGGTAACATTAACTACGTAATCTACAATAATTCGATTTTTGCTTATGAGTGGAGTAAGAATGTAAAAACCAAAATACTTGGTAAAAACCACCCTCTCATTCCCAAGCTCAGGTGACAGCAGCATGATTAACATCTCTGTTGTACGCTCTAATGCAAGGCAATACCTAAATCACCTCTCAGGAAAGACTGTCAAGCCTCTCTAAAAGAATGGCAAGATTGTGTCATGAAGATTTCTTAACTAAGAATCAATCTTTCTCTGTGACTTTTTTAATTAAAAAAATATAAGAAAGCTTTTTTCCTGGCACAGCAATGAAAAAGAAAGTAATTGAACTTATTGAGATATACAGGACATCTGAATCCTTGAAGAAAAGCTCTCTGACAGAAAAATACATGTGACCCTTGTTTTTGTATGACCCTAGTTTTAAGGGAAGACAGACATTTTTGAAAACCTCCTCAGAAGAGGTTTCAAGTACCAATACTAACGTCTAGCTATAATAGTGAATCTACGGTGCCTTCCAACAGCAACTTCTGCCTCCAAAACCTGAAAATGTTACAACTAATATTTTCTTGTTCAATGTAATTACATTTAAAAATGATCTGCATGCTATAGGTTTTCTTATGGAGACAAACTGTAAAGGTGCATTAATAGCATCCAATATGGTGGGGTTTTCTGAAGAGTCAAAAAGTGCTTACTGTCTTCCATTGGCTTAAAACTGATGGTCGTCCAGTCTGAATGGTTGTTTTCTGACTCCGCTCGGACCTGTAAAATGTAGTCTCCATACACAGACAGAGAAGAGACATCACACTCCGTGAGTCTCAGATTTGTGCTCACATTTTCATATGTGTCTCCAGGTAAATTGATGCTGTATGGAAGGGAAACAACATGTCTTGGTGTTTAAATTAGATATGACTAAGTGTATTTCCTCTTAATTAACTGAAAGTGGAATATCTGTTAATACAACCACTTATGACTCATGAGCAAGAAAAATGAGATCCAGTGTATAAGAAACATCATTACTAGTGTGCACACGCACACTGAGCATTTTATATGCATCTATAAAGCCATGATAAAGTTAGAGATTAAAATTATGATTCAGTAAATAAGTGCCCTTTTACTGACATTGGTTACAAAACTTGATTCAACAGGCAGTACTTATCAGACAAGTCCGTATATATCAAGACAATATTGCTATGCATGGCTTTGCTGTCTAACTTGGACTTTGTTCAGAACTGTCTTTAAGATATGTGTATAAGGAAAAGACAGAGAAAATTTTAGATACATATATAAGGAACAGACCAAGAAAACAGAGCCTGAAAACTCACTGCAACCATTCAGCACATGGTGCTATTTCTGGTTTGCATCAAAAGCCTATGCAGGAATGTAGTGATCAAAAAGTATTTGCTACCAGAACCCAGAAAAATCTTCTTTCAACTGAGATGAGGAATTCCTCATCAGAAGGCACCTGCCTGTGGGTGCCACCATCTCCACTTTACATCCTCTCTTGGCTTTTACCTTGTCTTGGCCAAAGAATTCAACTTTTGGCAAGAACACAAGACTTCTGTTCCACCACATGGCTTCTTTGCCAAGCACAGAGGCAGGTAGGGAACCCACTGCTGGGCTGGGGAAGTGGCCACCTTCCTTGGCACAGCTGCACAGACCACTTTTCACAAGAGGAAAGACCAACTCAGAATGACACAGTGCCAAAACCAAATCAAAGCCAAATCAACCTACCGAAAACAACAAAAGGAGACCTCAGAGAATGTGTCCCAAGTTTAAGGTACTGAATGGATGAGCCACCAGCCTACAGTTCATTAGGCATTTCTGCTAAGGGCACAGGCAAGCTGGCTGCACTGATGGCAGAGAACAGACTGCTACTGGAGTGAAAGGCCAGATAAGGTCCTAAACACTCTGCAGGACTCAGTCTTTGAATCACAGGTAACAGCTTCATGGTAGAGGAAAAAAACACACAGACAGCTAATAACAGCCAATGTTTAAATGTGTTGCTGGTTCCAAAAGAAGTATGTATAAATAAAGCTGCCTTTGATGCTGGGTTTGCAGTAGGGAGAGCCAACCTTACCTCAGGAGAAACTATGTGAATATCTGTCAAGGTTTAGAAGAACTGTCTTGGTTTTAGTAGATAATGACTGAGTAAACAAAGGCCAAAGAGCCCCAGAGGAGGGTAACATCCTCAGACCAATGACATGTATCTCATTAATGAAAAGTTGGCAATGGAACTAACTATTGAGGCATTGCTGAAGGGAGCTGCTTTCATTATAATACTAAAAATCACACCCCCTTGAGATAAGAGATCCTTACCCACAGAGACCTTTACTCACAAATGTGTAGTGAAAGAAATCTATACTGTGCCTTTAAACATAGACAGAGACTCTAACAGCCAATGATTGTAGATTACTGACCAATCACTGTAGCTGGGAGTGTACTACCTTGGAACTTCAGTGTGTAAATGCAAGGAAGAAGCCTCATCGGGTGTGCTTGACTTGTGGAAATGCACCACTGAAGCACCCTGCACTAAACAATGTCTCCTCTCTAAACCATGTTTTGAGAGTTCTCTTTCAAACAGGTAACACCTAGGGTTGTGAAATGTGTAGGAAATGTCCCTGCCCTATTATTTAGCTCTGAAGATAAACCTCCTATCATCTAAAAGAAAGGGACAGCTACTGACCTTCCTATTAAAAAAAAAAAAGGAAACAAATCACAAACACATGCAGCTGTAAAACATGGACTAAAGAAAGCAAACTTCCCAGACTTACCTCTTAGATTGGACAGTGTAACTTACATTCCCTTTGTAAAACCCAGGTGCATCCCATTGTAAAATGCTACGAAGATTAACTGAAGTAATCCTTGTATTTTGGGGTTTTGGCATGATTCCAGATACTGTGGAAACAATCAAAACCAAATAAAGATTTTAGCATGTGTTCCTCCAGCCACTTCTCAATCATCTGTAACTCAAATACAGCCTCCTTTCTCTCCCTTTCCTCAGAAACACTTCTAAAGCAGTCTTTAATATAATAAATTTTAATCCTGATGCCTATCCTTCCTTGTGAGCTTGTGCAACAAAAACAAGTTAGCCAGCATCAGTGATTTCCAGTAAGTACAGTCTTTATGATATCATCATTTATTACGCATGACTAACTTGTTACTGCCTAAGACTCAGGGCCCATAAAGCTACATGGATGAGCATGTGACAGTCTCACTGAGACTGTCAGACTCAGTTGTTTTCACTAGCACTATGGAAATAACATGGCTGTGGGCATTGACATGCTGGTTTTGGTTTTATTTTGAAGAGGAATATGAACAGTCTTTACACGTAGACCTGTATATAAGAGTGAAGTAATTCAGAAAATCCATCCACCATAAGCATGCTTGTGTCACCATTGCATGGATTAGTGTTGACATTTTAAATGCTTTACCCATGGTGCTATTCAGTCACCCTCTTGAAAAAGGTGTAAACACAAACTACCTTGGAAGGCAAGAGAGCTATAAATACACCATATATCATTAATTGGCATGCTTCACAAGTGATGGAAACACAATTGTCTTGCTTTATTGAAACTGAGTAAAGGAAACCCTAAGATAATATTGATGAACAGACCATTACTATTATGATTTAATTATTTTAAAATAGTTGTTGATATTGAAACTAAAAACAAAAGGATTTTGGCCCGTTCTTGCAAATACAAAAAAACCCTGTCAGGTCAGACTAGTGCTTAAAAGTCATAGGCATAAAACCTAATGACATGTTAAATAACTTGATAAATAACTTGTATGTCTTAAGTTGATATGCAAATGTGTGAAATTAATTATGTCCCTTACCCACCTTTAGCAGACAAGAGGTTTGAATCTAAACACTGCTTAAATAAAAGCTACTTCACAGACTCAATTTCTACAATGTTCCCCTTGCAGGCAACAAATCAACTTCAATGTCCTTCAGATTATAAAAGCAGAAGTTGCCTGCTCCCCTGCACCCCAGCCTTCTTGAGGGATGCCATCCCTGTGCAAACATGCCCTCTTCCATACCAATCTCTTTCAGAGATCTCTGCCTGAGCACACGCTATGCCCCTCTGCAGGCATCTCCAGCCTCCTGCTCCCACATGGTCTCCTCCTTGCAAAACCCCAGGTGCGCAGGACGCGAAGGAAGAGGGGCACAGGTAACAATGGACTGTAAAACCTCAGCGTGAGCAATGCAGCTAAAGAAAAATCTGGCTAGTACAAGGCATCTGATTTTTTCTGTCCCGCACGATGTGGTCCTTGCTATGAAGAACCCTTGCTAGGACGCTGCCTACGTTTTGAGGAAGCTCCCTCCAAAGCTTTGAGGTGGGATGGTAAATCCACAGTAAGTGTGATGCCTTGGAAGGTTCGCTTCCCAGGTGGTTTTTCCTTCTTGAAAAGCCTCCAGCTCAATTTTTGTACTCGGCGCCGTGGACTCGAATTGATGAGAATATACTTCCGTGTGTTTGCACTTTGTAAGTGGGAGGTTTGTACACTGCTCATAGCACACCGCAGTCTCAGGCGCGGCCGGTCTGGGAAACGTGTGGCCGGCCCCGCTGAGTGTCCGCTGCCGGAGCAGCACAGCCCGTGCCGGCCACGCAGGCACCGCCGCTCCCGTGCCACGCTGGTTGTGCCAGCAGGAGCGCGGTTCCTCTTCCACACACGCGTTTCACCACCGGGACTCGCACAAGCGTCCGAAGGACAATTTCAGTTTCCCTGCACAGATACAGCCTTTGAGCGGGGGGAAAACCCGCCGGCAGCGGGGCCTGGGTGCCCTCCGCGCCGCCGCCGGTCGCAGGGCTCCCGAGGCAGCGCGGCCCTGCAGAACTAAGCCGGCCTCTTCTAGCGACCCCCGCCGCCGCCTCCCCCCTTGCTCCCCGCGGGAGGACGGTCACTTTTCCGGGGGGGCGCAACCCACCGCTGTCCCCCGCCAGGCCTGGGGCGGACTCACCGCAGAGTAGGAGGCAGCTACAGAGGGCGGACCGGAGGGCGGCGGCCATGGCGGCTCCCGGCGCGGGGCTCGCTCAGCAGCGGGGCTGCGAACGCAGTCGCGCCATGGCACCGGGCGCTGCCCTCTCCGGCGGGGAGCGGGGCCGCCCCGAAACCCTTCCGTCTTCCCGTTGCGGGGCGGGGCGGTGTGCGGCTCCGCTGCCGCCCCCAGCTGCGGAGCTCAACCCTCCGCCAGCGGGGCTGACCGCCTCCGAGCGACGGGAGACACGGCCTGCACAGCGGCCGGCTCACCCCGCAGGTTCCGAAGCCTCTCCAGCAGAAGCACACCCAACGCCTAAAACCTTCCCAGCGGGCTTACGGGAGCTGTGCTTTGAAGAGTCTCGGCGATGCTGGCTGCTCGGATACTTAGGATCGCTAAAGAGCATCTTCAGGAGGGCAGCTGGGAAGGCAGGAGGTGGGAGCGCGTTACAAAGTGGATAAATAGATAAATAACACATAAACAAGAGGAGAGAGATGCATAGCGTCAAACCTGATCTTGAGTGAAATTCCCTCTGCAGTCAATACAAATGTTACCTGAGGAAAGGTTTGTCTTTTATCTTCAGGATCTGGCCCTCCCCAGATGCCAAAACTAGTACTTCTACCAGAACATTTAGCATCCCTGATCAAAACCAGTGCAAACTTGGGGGAAGGAGGGAGCATTTTCATTAATCATGAAGTAAAACTGGTTGTTTCTCAACTGATTAATGTCACCAACTGAAAATGCCAATTCTTTGTGAGGGTTTAATAGTTTTTTCCAGCCCATCTGTCACCTCCTGTCATTAAATGGGGCTACACACAGTCCCACAGCCTTCACTTACATGTGAACAATTTCCCTCACACCAGCTGCTGTGGAGATATGAACACCAGCTGCACCCAGTGGCACAGGGCAAGTGTGAGTGCATGTTTCACCTACTGATGCTACAGATGTGTAAATCTGCAAATAATTAGCTAGTCAAGATTCAAGATACCAGGTATTCAAACCTACTAAGTGGGTGCAGCAGCAGCATAAACTCCATTGCCCCTGAAAGTGGTTTCAGCTATCCTGACCAAAAGAATAACTGACTGCTGTGGTTACTAAACTGGGGCAAGAAAACTAGTACCTAACCAGATCAACACCAGGTGAGAAAAGCTGGGTTGTTTTTTTTTTCTATGATGTGATAAAGGAGTCCATCCCTGGAAGTGTTCATGTCTGGGTTGGACAGAGCCTTGGGTGACATGATTTAGTGCGTGGTGTCCTGCCCTTGGCAGGGAGGTTTGGAACTACATGATCTTAAGGTCCTGTCCAACCCTAACTATTCTATGATTCTATGAGTACCTGCTCATACTCATGTAGGGTGTAAGAGCCACAGTAACAATTCAGACAGGGATATGAAAAGTTTTCTTTTTGTTAAGCGCAAATGTTAAACTGTACACTGTAGTAACTTTTAAGCATCATAAAAATATTTTAAAAGTGTAGTACTCAATAACTGTGCATAATTATACTAAAAAAAATTATAAAAAGGTCTATTTAATGCATTGATTCACAGTAAGGAAGACTCTTCCGTAAGACTGAATACTCTTATCTCTGTCCCCATTATTTCACTTAATCAGGTTTCTCTGCACAACTGCAGAATTCAGTTCTCTGACTCAAACACAGCAGTCCATCCAGCAAAGCAGGTTCCAGAGTAATCCAGCAACAGAGATAACACACAAAAAAGAAAATGACAAAAAAAAGAAGTGGTCTGGTTGAGGGACCAGCAACTCACAGCCCCTGTGCTGCAAACTGACGTCTCACTTGAGTTGGCTTCGGAACAGCTAAAAGGTGTAGTTCACTATCCAACTGCAAACTGAACTAACTACTCTTTCTGCTGCATCTGAACATTCATTTGTGTTCCTCTATGGCTCATCGAACCTGAACCATATCTGCAGCAACCTGCTGAGGTCAGAAAAATAGCTGTTAAAAATGAATGTTGTGTATTTTCAATGTTCAGGTATATACTCCAAGAATGTCAAAAAGGCCAAAAAGAAGATCTGTATGTCGAGTCCATAAATCAGTGGTGTCGGACAACATTGATTTGTATGTCATAAAACAATAGTGGTTTTTGTTTGTTCATCTTCTTATGTATTCATTTTTTTGGCACATATCTGAATCTGATGAGTCACTTTCTTCATCAGCAGAAGAGTTTTGCCACTCGTGAGAGTTGTTATGACAATGGGGTTTCTGCATGCTTCCTGTGTCATCCAGGAGTTTTGCTTCAACAGCATGAGTACATTGCCAATCAGCTGCATCTTCTTGGGAAGAAAGAAGAGCTGCAGAACTATCCACATTCTCCTCAAAGGTTCCCAACAGCACAGATTTTAAGTTAATGGTAAAACAAGCACTGTCCCTTGGCCTTGAAGAATAGTTGCAATTTGCCTCAGAGAAAGGATTAAGTAACTCACAACTTGTGTCTTTGTCTTCAATGTCCAGCTTCTTCTCTTCAACAACTTCCGGGTCAGTGTCTGGATTTTCGCTTGCCAGGCTGCTGCTGTCATCACACACGCTATTTGTAGAGTACTGCACGGATGCATGCGGTACATCAGAGGAATGAGGTACTCCATTTAAGATATCACGCCTTGTATAGTCATGATTACTTATGACATCGTTGTCGTCACTCTCATCTTCATCACTGACACCACCACTGGAATTATTTGCTCTTTTTTTAATCTCTTTGTAAATGATCTCTATAGAGGCTATTTTTTCAGACTCAAATGTCAGAAGCGGATAGGCTAACCTCCTGATGAATACCTAAAATTACAAAGTGAATAAATAAAAGATCAGCCCAATTTGTGCATATGCCAAATCTGAAAAAATACCCTCAGTCACAAGCTTGTCAAATGAATTATTCCTTCTGTGGCACATTTTTGGCTTTTTCTGCAGATTTCAGGGCTCAGCTTTACTCTGCACCTCCCCAGATTGCTGAATGTTCAAAGCACTGGGGGAAAACGCCAACAATAATTCAAAAAATAACCTTAGACATTACTCAGTATAGTCATGTTCAGCAGTCTTACAGATGTGAAGGTAAGGACACATAGCAAAGGGCAGAAACACAAGGAGTTGACACCAATCTGCTTGTGCGCACACCTCCTTCCCCCAGCCCCAGCTCAAGTATGTTTTCTTCCAGCCACATTGTTTCTTTTCCTTTGCTTTTTATGTTCATCCAACTCTGCTATTTGGGTAGATCCCAACAGTCTGGTGCAGGATTTAGTTCCTAAGGTGCTATGCCTAGCTCTAGATTCCAGCAGAGGTAACTTGCATATGAATACCCTTTTTTTCCTACTAAGTGTTCCGCTAATCAGGCATCCTTTTCATTATAGCCTGCGTATATCAGAATACAGTAAAAAAACGTTACTGAGATGGAAGAAAGAAGGCAGGTGACCCAGAGAAGTGAACCTGAACTTGCCAGTAACACTTCTGGAAGCAACAAGTAGGATTCCTTTCTGGAAGGGACATATCTGCACCTAACTGCATCTCAATCTACAGTACGAGACACCTGTGAAACTGAAAGGTTGGGGACTCGCAGACTATATCTGCTTTGAGCAGATTTTTCTAGTAGCGCTTTTCCTTTGACTGAGAAGCTACTGATGATGTTACTCAGCAGACTCTGGTTTCTGTACACATCAGTCCTGCACTGCGGTGGCCGGAAACAGATTTACTTCAGGTGTGGCCTGACAAATACTAAGTAGGGTGGGATGATCTCTATCTGTTAGTAACTTGCCACAGAAGTAGCAAGAAATGGTTTTGAAAATGCCTGAATTTTTGTTCCATAGCCTACAGGCTGCTGAATCTTGTCTGTTCCATCTTTGACACATGTAAACTGCAAATTAAACCATATGTATTTATATAACTTGCACATAATGCAGAGGACTAGAAATTTCAGAGGATAAAACTTCCTTCTCCCAACCAGGAAGGTTAAATATGAGAATTAATACATACCAAAGTATGTGGAAGTGATTTGTTTTGAAGAATACAGCCTGCTGCATGCATACACTTCAGGGCACCAGCTAACATCAGTGAAAAACATACAGCACATGTGATAACAACTGTATGATAATCTGAAGTGAAAAAACCAAAACCAATTAACACATGTAAATGAAGTTTCCAGTAATTGCATTTCATATTTCACATTCAGAAGAGCTATTTAGAATCACAGAACCTCTGTGATCAGAGGTCATCTGGTCCAAAGTCAAAACAAGACCAAATCTCAGGTTCAGGAATTAAAAAAGAAATTGCAGCAACATTGATAACTGCAGATAAATGCAGTTAGTGGAGATTTGTATGGCTTGCAGGATTAAGAATAGATCTATAGCCCCAAAGAGGATGTTTATGTTTCACTTAAAAATCCCCACAATGTGTATCATTAAAAGCTACTTTCTCTCTTACTGCTTCTAGGATTAATTGACTTGTAGTTCTTCCTATATTAAAAAAACCCCAAACAACCAAACAAAAACAAACCCATATGCACTTAGGTAACTCACACAGTGCACTCCTGCCCCACAGGACAGTTACCTTGTTGAGCTAGAGAGTCAGCAGCTATACATTTCCAGGCTGATGGGATGGAATGTTTGTTTAGGGATGCAGTGACCATAACAGACACACAGTAATTTCTATTTGGATACAACTCTTCAATGACAGTATTAAAAACATCTTCAGTGGTTTTCTCATAGGGCCTCTGCCATGAAAGACAATGTTTACAAATTAGCTGTGCACCTAAAAAGAGATCCGCAGGGACTGGTGAAACTGCAAAGGCTGACACAATAACTCAGTGGTTTACCTAGACAGCTGCTTCATCTCTATTTGTAGGTGATGTTGAGTTGCCCACCTTACATCTGTTTGTAAACACAGTATTATCAAAGATAAATTGCATATTGTCCCCTACAGTTGGTCATTGTATGTCCCCTTGAAGTAGCCTCAGATAGATGCTACATATTTGAAACTGCAAGTGATATTCTGATTCAGAAATCAGGAGAAAAAAAAAAAAAAAAAATCTATGGAGGGAAAGCTGTGATCCTTATTCTGTGTCTCCTGGCAAGATGAGTTAGATTGAATTCCCAACAGGTATCTGTCTGACCTGCTGATCACAACTTCCAGTACAGATGTTCCATGCTCTGCACCTGCTAATGTGCCTATAACTGCTAGTAGTTTCTGCTAAAATGCCTTTCCCTTGTCTTCTCAGGGGACAATCACTTGAGTCAGTGCTCTGTGTTTTATTTCAATTTAGGATACAGGACAACTAGTATTTCTCTTCTAGACCTGCTGTTATGCAGTAAAAGGAAACTGAGGTTATAATACATTCTCTTTGTTTCCTTCTAAGTATCTTCTGTTCATATATTCACATATTTGCTTCTGTGAATCTGCTAACCATCACAGCCATTTTATGTTTTCTATGTTTCTCCTCTAATGCATAAATAAAACAAAAAATTCTTCACCTTATGCTCTCCATCAAGTGTTTTCAGTGTTATATCATAATCAAGCTCTTGATATATATCAATTAAAGACAGTAGCTTTTCATTTTCTCTTAAGTAAGAGGTTGGCAGCTTTATGGTGACATTTATGCAGTTTATACAGGAACTGATATTAACTTCTGGTGGTCCCAGGAATGCTATTAAAAAAAAAAAAAGAAAAGAAAAAATGAAAAGGTGGAAAAAATATACACTTGTGTATTCAGTACCACTTCTATTTTGGTGACAGACATGCAGCTGACTAATCGAATTCCAGAGCACTTCACTGCTATAAAACCACAAGGCCTTGCAACATTGAAGTTCCACAGTCAAAGAGCCTTTTCCCACATGACTAGATTTGAAAAACAGAAAGCAGTGGAGAAGAGGGAAGAAGCAGAAAGGCGACAAAGGCTTTGCTTCAGCTCTGCAGATATGTGAGCTTTTATCTATTTGAGAGGAAAGCTGCTGAGGTTAATGTATAGGAAAAGCTGTCTACTTTCTTGCTCATCATCATCTTCTAGTCACTCTCTGGAAGAAATTTTTGCAGAAATTCAGTGGTGTGCAGTCCTGCATATATTCATGCCAGCTGCAAGGAAGGCTATGGGGCCAAACTTCAGAGCAGAGCTCCAACTACTGAAACTCCATTGACAGTGGGACAGAGAACATAGAGAAACAGAGTTACACTTCTGTGAAACTTCCACTGAACATGCCTGTGTTCCAAGAGCCAGCATGCTGATTGCCTCCTTCCTCCAAAACTACATATCCATCAATATTGGAGGAACTCCCACGGTAAATCAAGCCTAAGATCTTTACACAATAAAGGAGAACAAATGTTGGAAAATGGCAGGAGAACAAACTATGTCCATAAACCTCCATTTCTGTGTAGTTCACTGGGAGGGTGGGGGGAAGAAGCAAAATTTAGAGTTTGCATTTCACTTTGTCTTTTCCAGAGGCATGGGCATTTTGATTAAGGTAAAGACTGGTTTGCCAACCTCTGCAAAATTCAAAAAACCGACACACATTTGTTAACTACTTCTGTTCCTGCAATAACATAGAAAGCAGAAACAAACACAAACAAACAAAACCAGCCAAACCCAGAGACCAAACCCCAGACAAGTTTAATAATCAGAACAAATGTGAGCTTTCACCTACTCCCAAACAGGAAGGCATGTCCTAGTCAAACCGTTACACACTTCTTCCTTCCCCATCTTTTGCTTTAAGTTGCAAATAAACATAAACTTAAATCTGGTTACAGCCAGATGTGGTTTTTATTCCTGTCTCTTTGTTATGAAGCCTTTCTGTCTTTACTCAAATCCATCTGTCAACGGGAGTGAGATTCCACCATAGGTACTTGAAGGTAGCCATCAACTACAACCAGTAGGAAAATATCTCAGAATATTGATTCTTTCCTATTCAGGCATTGTAAAAGAAGAATATGCTACAGGGTTCATCAAAGCCCTGTGCCCTGGAAAACATGACTTTACTCAATTGCTTATGGTTTGAACTAGAGAACAGTTTCAAATTACAAATTGCCAGTAATGGACAGCCAGTCAAAGCACCTGACAGTTTGTTCCAGTGGTCAATTCAAAATATGCTTTTGTTCCTAGCTAAAATTAAATCTAGCTTCAGCTTCCAGTCAGGGCATGCTGTTATGCTTTGGGTTTGAGACTGAAGAAGCTTGCCACCATGTTAACTACTGGTCAATGCACCTTCTAATCTTACACTTTCAATGAACTAACCGCTGAAAGACTGAAGACCTCCACCTTAGAGGAATGTTCTCAAATCCTTCAGTTATCCTCCTGGTTATTCTCCCTGTTCCCTCTAATTTTTCATCATTTCCAAGACTGTAAGCGGACATAGCAGTGGCTAGCACTGTGCTGAATTTAGGGATAATACGACCTACAAATTCTCCTCCATAGTCCTTCAGTTGTTCCTCAGTCTCTCTCTTACTTCAAAACTGAATACTAAGCACAACTAAGGCTGGAGCTGCCTCTGGCATTAGAAGATATCACAGCTAATAAGCATCTTCTTTCAGCAAGGAAAGGGAAAAGAGCACATCGATGAGTAAACAGGTACATCTCTTTCCCTACACCTAGTTTAATCCTCAACACTGACTACTCGAAGACATGAAAGAAATGTTTTGTGGGTTATGTATCTTAAGCATTTAGAGATTTTTGCTTGTCAATGCTTCATATGATCCTATTTCCTCTATATTTACACATATATTTTATCTGAAAACCAGAGCATTGTCATTTACCAGAACTACTACTGCGGCCACTGATTTTAGAAAGCTATCTTTATATTCCAGGTTTTGTAACTCGTATGTGCTAGAATATATACAAACCCATCTTCTCTTACATGAAAGAATAAGCTACTGACCCAGTTAGTTTGCTGTATTTTTGTGTAAGCTAGCAGAATACCATTTACACATGAGCTATGAATAAAAACTACTAAATGAGCAAATGCAGAGAACTTACTGTCAGTAAGTGGCACAAAATGAAGTACAGAAGAATTGAATTCTGCATTTCCTACAAAGCTCTGAACCAATGCAGAATACTGAGTGTTCACTTGTTTAAAATCATCTGTCAGATTACAGGAGAGTTGCGTAATATTTGAACATTGTTTAGCAATTTTCCAGTTCCTGTAAACCAAGGCAAATTAAAAGAA
>JANRGW010004132.1:0-18802 GCA_024733675.1 Psilopsiagon aymara | reverse complement strand
TCCCCGTGGCCCTCCTCTGGACTTGTTCCAACAGTTCCATGTCCTTTTTATGTTGAGGACACCAGAACTGCACACAGCCTTGGGTGATATGGTTTAGTGTGAGGTGTCCCTGCCCATGGCAAGGGGGCTGGAACTGGATGATCTTAAGGTCCTTTCCAACCCTAACTATTCTATGATTCTATGATTCTAGGAAAAGCAACAGAAATATTTTCAAACCACAGATTACTCTTGACCCACTTGAAAGGAGAGAAGGGGATCATTTACTATCCTGTGGGAAACAATTGCCTGTTAAATTTCATCTTCAGTTTATTGTATCATTCAGATAAAAAGTTGCAGATGTTGCTTCCAAAGGAATTTTAAGATTTAAAGTGACTTTCCTAAATGTTTCGTATCCTATGTTCCCCCCTGCTGTAGCAACAGTGTGCAAATAACATAGGAAGCCTTCTGTTTGTGTGCATTATTTTCATAGAAAACCCATAGCCAGAAGCTAAGCAGCCGATGACTAACATCTATCCTACGATTCTGAGATTACTATAGTCATTATAGACTTCTGAAAGAGACACCACTATAATTTTGAGAGAGTTCCCTTTGTATTACGAAATAAAGTTCATCTTTATTCTAATACATTCTTAGACAACTAGGATTAAGCTGGTAAGGCCAAACAGTGCCTGCCCTAGCTGGAGACAGCTGTTCAAAGACCAGAAAGTTCACTTACAGTGAAGACACATAAGCTAGCAAAAGCTTTAAAAGAAATTTCAGCCTCCAATAAACAATTCTGAGAACATGAACACTGGGCAGATAATGTATCCTTATTGCAAACATTAAAGCAGGATGTACACCTGAGGTTTCTTCAGTAATTATTTATCTAATGCCCAATATTCACATCATGTTGTCTTGAGTGGTCCTTTCACATACATCCTTGCATTTTCTGTCTATGCTGCATCTCAGGTGAGTGCTGAGAAAGCAGAAAGTGGATGAGATTTTTAATACGAAATTATACAGTTGTGATCTGGCAAAACTTCTCATCAGGCAGCTCAGACCAAAGAGCTTAGAAAAGGCAACATCCTGAAGTACCACAACATGAAAATTTCCCTCATAAAAGATGCTCTGAGTCCTCTTTCAATTATGTTGCTGCGTAGACTTTTGGGGTCATCTGATCTAATTTGGAATGTAATAGATTGCAACCATAAAGAATTGTTTTTAAACGATAAGACTTGGCACTTGAAACATTTAATGATTGCAAAGTCTTCAGACCTCTTCTACCTCACTTTTTCAACCCCTCAAAAAATAATCCCAAACTAAACAACCCTACATAAACTTTAACCATGCTGCCAGCCTGAGCTATGGACAAGAGAACAGAAATCAAACTTCATTCTACATCCCTTGGTTATGGACAATTTGAGTTAATTTATAGTATACAGAAATAATTCTGTAAAAAGACCTTTCCTAGACTGCAGAGAAAAGTAAAAAGTTCAGGCTTGCTGCTGAAGTTGGAAACAGTCATGTAGCTGTTCTAATGAAACTGCTTAGTAAAGCAAAATTGGTCTGTTTTTCGTTCAGTGCGTCCCTCCCCCAACCCTGCCTGTAATTTCCCCTTTCCTTAGTCTTCACTGCCTTGTTTATGCCAAGAGAACACATCCTTTTGCCCTCCAAATACAGGTTACTGCTGTTTCAGAGGTTATCTTAATGGCAATTAGGTCACTAATTTCTTTTTTCATAAGCTAGTGAGATAACAATTATTTAGGTTGTGGGACTGCCCTCCTTTCAAGGCTGGAAAATAATCTGTGCTCTTTTGTGCTTTGCTGCAAGTTGGCACAGCTGCTCTTTTATTGCTAAATCTTGCCTGTGCCCCTTTTCTGTGTGTGTTGCATCCACCCTCCCACAACTATGTTTTTGTCTCTGAGCCTGCCTCTTAATTTTGTGTACTCGCTATGCTTCAGTTCATAAAAATCTTTATAAACTTCAGGGTGGAAAGCCTGCCATTGCTGTCGCTATCTCCTCCTGTTCTATTTCAGATTTTAATGCTTCATTCATCCATAATTTCAGTAGATAACCTTGCACCTTCCAATGTCTGCAGTGGGATTTCAAAATGTGGGGATCCAGACAACTTTCATAGCTTATAGTCTGTGAAAACTGTAATAAATGAGAAGAACACTACCACATTTGGCAGCAGATAGAAGTTGTTTTCTAAGTAAGAAGGCATTTGCAGCCATTGTTAAGGTACTTCTAGTTGAATTACACATTTCTCTAGGTCTCTGAGAAATAAAATTGAGTATTTTAAGGACTGGGTGCAAAAACTTTCTGCCAGGTTTGCATTTGACTACCGACATATATACTTCCCCTGACACAGTGTTTTTGGGTTGGTGAAAGTGACAAGAGAAATAATGTGCATGCTGCTCTGCCTGGATGAGCACATTGCTAATGTGGCTGCATTGCTTCCACTAAGTACACTAGCAAGTACACTGGCTCCTTGCACAGCCAGGCCCAAGCTCTATGTGTAACAAATGTACAAGAATAAAATGTAAGGACTCTCTTACGGATGACTCATCAGGACTAATAGCATTACTGTCACTTGAAGATGGGCTCAGAGAAATAAGTGTTCAAGTGCTTCTGGATTACCATTGAAACACCTCTCAACAATCACTGTTGAAGCCTTGTTTCCAGACCTACTCATACTTATTTAGAAACACTCTCCTTCCCAGGAAAAAAAAAAAAATAATACTTTTTTATTTTCCAATTTATTCCAGAATACAAACAGGCAACATAAATGTTTAATTCCCCAGTGATGGGCAGCCTTCTTTTCTCTTCCTCCTTTGCGCTACTCCCAGCAGACTACTTTTTCAAGAAGTCCCTCATATCAACCTCTTTCCAAGGGTCTGCTTCTTCTCACCTCTCATTACCATGCCGCCTCCTTTTCTGCCTTGAGGCTACCTTTGTGTGGTTCAGTCCTTCCTCACAGCCTCATTGCTGCTGTTGCAGTTACATTCCCTTGGCCTTTTGAAGCCGAGATGATATTAACCAAAAATCATAGCTATGGATTAGAAAATCTGCAACTATTTTGTGACAATATTAAATCTATGCTGACAGGTGTGAAATCAGAGAACAGTTTTCAGAAGAAGTATTGATAGGTTTATTCCAGCAGTAGAAGAATGAAAAGTGCTTCCCATACTGGAGTACTGATGGGCTGCCAAATCTTAAACAAAAGTAGGAGCAAATTTAAATTCAAGTACAAAGTATTAATTTTGATTTCATTTTGCTATGACACTTGTGTAAGATTGCTGCTCTTTCACATCTAGCACACTTAGGATATATTCAGTTCTGCAGTAAGTTTTCAGAGGTGACTACTTCTCTTGAAAACCTTACCTGATGTGTCTAAAGAAGGTAAAAGAAATACAGTGCCAAGAGAGAAATTCCTTCTGCTAGACTATCATCTTGTTTTAACTTCTAGCATTTATATATATTCATATCATATTTATATCATGAGAATTTTACCTCCTGTTTATAGATTGGGCGATTTATCTTACCAGCTCACAATACTGTGTCTGCCCCAGAGAGTGGATTTATGACTAAGTGATATGGCAAAGAGTAGGTGTTTTAAGTACTTTGATTCTATTTCCTACCTAGCTTCTGTTGATGACTAGATTTCCTACGTAGTAGGCGTAGATGTTTTTGCATAGTTACACAATGGATAATTTGCTGATCATTCTGCTATAGTATGGTCCCTTCAGGGTTTCCTTCCACAGACCTGAGCACAGGCCATTATTTGGCTGAACTGAAGTGTGACGAAAGCCATGAATAAAGAACCACAGCTGTGTAGATCACACACATATATATATATGTGACTGTCTTCCAAATAAGCATCTACAGCATGTTATAAATAAATGTTAGGGGACCAAAGCAATAAAATGGATTTGGTATTTCACACTCCCATTGCTCAATGTTTTTGAACAATTTCTAATTTAACAAGATGGTGAAAAACCATGTGCAAGACCACTGCATGATTCTGTTACTGTATGAAACAGAGTTTTTGTGTGTGCTGTGAGATTTGGATTTTCTCTGAGGGATCAGCTTGAAGGGAAGATTAATGCTACCATGAAACATTCAAAAATACAGACTCAGAAGTACCATGCTTACTAGATACTTACTTTTTTAAGTTAGCATTTTGGATTATTCAGAAAAGGCAAATAAATTATTACAAATACTGAGGGTCTGCTTTTTTTTTTTTTTTTTTTTTTTTGATTCTTATGACCAACAGCTGAGCCTCTGACAGGGGAATAACAGTTGTTTGAGTAAAACTGAAACTCGGTAATGCAAATAAAAGTAAGAAGTGGGCAACTTTGAAGTGCTAAGTATTTAACCAGCCCTGGGAAAATGAGAGAACTTCTGCAAAACTCACCAGCCTTAAGAGCTGCCTAATGCCCTTTGCACCTCTGCAAGAAAAAGGACTTTGCTTTTACGAGGGGAGAAAACCCCCTGCAACTGAAGAGCATTTGTTTTCATTACAATAGTAGCGCTGCTTTTCCTCCATCTTCACTGCTAATTATAATGACTTCATTGGTGTGCATCTTGTGTTACTGGCAATATAGAAAAAAATCCCATCTTGTTTCTACTCTCTTAATGCACCCAAGGTTAACTTTGTAACTTTAAAGTCTAGCGAAGAAGCAAGCAAGCAAGTAAACAAAACCCCACAGAAGAGTTTTTAAAGGAAAAGCAACAAGTTTCACCCAGGAAGCTTTCTGTGTATCCAAATGCAGAGCTGTGGGGTATGTCACCCCATGAGGATGGGGTTGTTGCAGGCACAACTCTGAGATGTGTATCTAGAACAAGGAAAGACATGCAGAGCTGCATACACTACTGGTGCGAGAGAGGCTTGATCAAAAATCTAACAAAGTATTTCAATTAGCGTCCTCAGAACAGCTGCCTGGCACCGGAGAGCTCAGACAAGGCACACCAGCAGTTCGCGGAAGCCGGCTCAAAAAAACCCAACAAACGGCAGAGCGGCTTTGACAGCAGCATTTCAAGTTCTGCTGCCCTCAACTTCTCCCTTGCGGGCTGCGCAGACTTCAGGGCCGCTGCACCACGGGACAGACTCCGATACCCCGAGCCATACCCGAGTCCCAATTCACCAGAACGAGGGTCCTCGGCGCCTTCCCGACTCCCACACGGCCGGACCCTGCAAGAGGGCCACCTCAGCTGCTCATGCTTCCTCCGGCCGAGGTAGGAAGGTACCAAGGGCAGCGTGAACTCCAGCCAGAGAGAACAGCCGGCCGGGCCGCGGCGGGGCGGGGCGGGGCGTGAGGCGGCCCCGGTAGGGGCGGCCCCGAGGCCCGCAGCGCCAATGGGCGGCAGCGACGGGTGAGGAGCGGCGGTGCACGTAGCTCTTCCAAGATGGCGGCTTCTCCGGGCCGAGCTGCGAGAGAGCCTGCGGGGCTGGGGGTGGCAGGCGGCCGCTGAGGGCCGCGGCCGGGGGCTGGCGGCGCTTGCCTCGGCTCCCCGCGGGGTGACGGGGAGCTTTCCGCGCGGCCGCAGGCTTCACCATGCTGCGGGGCTAGAGCCGCCGAGGCGCCGCAGCGGAGTAGGGTAATAATGTTAGCAGAGGTAAGTGCCCTGCCGCGGCCGGCGGGGTGCGGGACGGCGGGGGAGCGGCTCTCTGTCCGCCCCAGCGGGCAGCGGCCCGCGGCCCAGGGTAGAGAGGAGGCTCTGCCTTGCGCCGGGGCCTCTGACCTTCATAGGTGCAGACAGCCTCCCCTTTGGCCAGGGAGGGCGGCATTGTCGGGGCCCTGTTATCACTTCTCCCTCCTCCTCGGACAGGCGCTGTTCTCTAGTGAGGGGTCGGCAGGGCTGGGCTGGACGGGGACACTCCAGTGAACGGCAGCCGACCGGGGCGGGCTCGCGATCTGCCGCGGTTGGGCTTTCCTGACCGATGAGGGGCCGATCCGCCTCGTTGGGCCCCGTTTCTGGAGGAGCGCACCTGGGAGGAGGGAGCCTGTCTCAGCGGTAGGCCTCGCCTCAGGGATGTCCTTGCCCGGGCCCCGAGCGCCGGCTCTGACTTCAGACCCTCTGTCCTCCTCCTCTGCGGTATGGTCTGAAAGGCTCTGTATTTGTTTTCTTCTTAAAACGAACACTTTTGTTGTTGCAGGAGTTTGTGGTTGTAGGTAATTGGTGGAAGTTAGCTGTCTTGGTTTGCCTCTCTCTGGCCGGGGATTTTCTGTCCCAAAGCAGCTGGGCAACTAAGCTGGGGCAAGCAGGTATTTGAGGATTAGCATGGGCTAGAAATGGCTGCTGTGTCTAAAGGTGCTCCCGACCTTATCAGGGTCTAGTTGCTGGAAATGAGGCTTTCCTCCATACTCAGTTTTCTCTACAAAGACTGATTGTTTTTCTATTTTTTAATATGTCAGCAAGGTGTCTAGCACATGGATACTTCTCTAATATGACAGTTGCGTTACCTGTGGTTTATAATTTGTTGCTTTATCCTGTGGTGAATGTTATTTGTCCAAAACTAGATTGTCTTAAATGTTGAAGGGTGAAGGAAGGCATGATTTCTGGCACCTGAAAAATTTAGCTTTGCTTTCCTGAGTGATACCTAAAAGAGTATCCTGAATCTTTCAGTTTGTATCAGTTCCAAGTTTCAGGGTATTATGAGCTCTGGTTTCCTTGCGAGGGTAAGATTTGCTGAGCGAGTTAAACCTGTAAAAATACATGACCTATTTTTGCATGAAGGGTATTTGGTGGGTGGTCAGGATTAATAAACTTTATTAAACGGTGTTGGTGAGTGTGAGGCATAAGCATTAACCACCGTTCTGGGTCAGTGCCTCATACCAGACTGTTCTGTTTCATGGTGGTGGTGTGTGCCTATCTGAGACACTTCATTATCTTGCAACTGACTTATTTTAGTTTCTAATAGCACTGGTCTTGCAGTGTGGATGACATTTGATCCATTGGGTTTTGGAGGTAAAACTTAGGCCTTATGCTTTTGATGACCACTTACGATACTTAGCCTTGGTCTCTGGAGGACTGGGTTCTGATGTCCTTTACTTGTAGTACCTGTATGTAAAATATTTGTAGACAAGATGGTTCAGGGTAAAATATTCCAGGCTTGGTGTCAAGGAGGTGACTTTAAATTTCTTTTTTGAAGGAGACTTTGCTTGCCTGCCTGAAGAGCAGTTGTGGGGAGCTCTTCAAACAGCCAAACAACTCTTGGCTGTCAGAGGACCCACCTGACATGAACTGGAAGAAGTCTGTTCCAGCTTGCTTTTTTGGGTGTTCCAGTGGTGACATGGTATCTAAAACACCTTGTAAAAATTGTGCAGTTACACCCATGAACTGTTTCCACACTTTATAGGAAGATGCAGATTGCTTCAAGCCTACTGATACGTGTATTCTATAAACACCTAAATGTCTCCCCCCCCCTTTTTTATTTTTGTTTATATTGGAAAATTGAGATGGAATGTATGGCAGACATTAGAGTTGGGCAGTAGTGATAACTGTACATATCTGTAGGCTGCCTAAGTTTATCTTGATAGCTTCGAGGAGGGGAACACTGGATAGCCAGCAAGCTGTCATGGTGGCTTTTTTTTTCCTCTTTCAAAGTAACTGTTTTATTTAAGGACAATGCAGTGAAATGGGGTGAAAATTAGTGGGTATTTGCAGACTTGTGTAGTTTGCCACTGTTCAGAATGGGCAAGATCCCTGTAATTTATTGAGCCATTATTCTTAAATCTGCGTAAACGTGAAAGGCAGAATCTGGTTTGACATGTGTTGTTATCATGCAGTTAAAACATAACTTTCTTCTGATCAATTTCCTGTATCCTTTGACTGTGTCCATATATGCGGACCCCAGCAGCTTCAGGCCAGTTTTGTGTGGATGGATGCAGTTAGGATTAGGACCTTGTTATCAGTAATTTCAGGGGAAGATTGCACTTCCTGTCAGGAAAAAAAAAAAAAAAGGGAGTATTTTTTATTTGGCCTTCACTGCAGGTTTTCTGATTTTGGTTGTATCGGAAATCATGTTGGATGCCAAACACATAACTTATTTACTGAAGGAGCAACACCATTCACCAGTTTTTATCACCTTGGCTGTTGGAACTTATTTCTGCAGTTATGTTGAACACATACATTCTGAGTCCTGCTGCAGTGATCATTTCCCTGGGCTGTTGGGTTGGCCTTTCTGTGCCTTTTCACTTGTTTCCTTTTTCTTGTTAATCAGATGTCTCCTTTGCTTTTCAAGACCCAGTGTGGCCTATTTCCATGGGACTTACTGTTTCAGCACCTTCTTGTCTCATGAGGCCGTGATGGACACAAGTTGCAGTGCTCTGTTTTCAGACAACTGCCTTTACTGGTTTTTGCCTCTTCTGCAATAGCAGCTGTACTGTCCTGGTTACAGTGAGGTAGCCGGTGTTTTACAACTCTGGCTCTAGCTGGTCAATATGTCTTAAATTTTGATGGAAACAAACATTAAATAGGATTTCCATGGGACTTTATTTACAATAATTTTAGGATGTCTTTCAAATTGATGGCATGTGCTGTCTGTGTTTCCAGCCTGTGTTGCCTTTAAAGAAGGCACTTTATAAAAAGTGAGGACTAGATCTTTTCCCAGTTTCTTTTCCTCCAGTTGCTCATTAAACTTTTGAGATGCTTAGTGAGGATTTCACTCTGAATTTAACAGCTACAGCTACGTTTTTGACAACATAGTTCTTAGTTTAGCAGGAGGATTTTGTTGCAGTACTAGTGATGATTGAGAAGATTTTTTAAATTTTATAAAGTAGGAAAGCTTCCCCCCCCCTTGTCCACAACTAAAAATAAGCTCATCTGAAATGAGCTCTGGTGTGTTGGTGTTTCTTGTTATTGCAGCAAGTCAAGATAATGCCTTAACATGTAGTATTTCCTTTCTGTTAAACAATCTACATTTGTTTATAAAAGATACTTACCAAACTTTTTGGATAAACTTTGATAGCTTTTAACCATTAGAAATAGTTTTTGAGCAAATGCAAGCAAATTAGTTTGATTTTTAAGAGTAAAGGTTGACTCAGTAGCTAGTTTTAACTTGCTTTAGAATAATAATGAATTAGCCTTACTGGAACGTTAAGGCCAGCTCTGAAAGATGCAGAATGTAGTTAATTGCTTAATATACTACAGCACTGTTCATTTTTTCTGTTCCTTGATACATGGCTTTGGAGGGTTGCTCTGATGCTTCATGTGACTGAACTGTGTTTTGCTGGTAGAGACAACTACAAATGTGTAGACAATTAGCAGGGTGTGGAAAGGAATTAGTTTTCTGTCCTTTCATGAAACCTCTATGAGAGAGCTTTGCCTGGGTGCTGGTGTTTTGCCAGGTGAACGTCAGTTGCAAGCCCTCAGAGGGAAAAAGCCTTTATCTCTTCTTCAGTGTATTCTGTAAATGAAGTCTACTTTTTTGCTGGTCTGCTTTGCGTTCCTAATTATTGCTGTGGCAGCTCTTTTAATAGCTCCATATTCTGTGGAGTGTTAGTTAAAATTGCATGAGGAATGGCTGAATTAGGAAAATTAACCTTTTACAAAGAATGGATGCCATTTGTTACTTGTATTTGTTCTTATATTTTGCTGGATATTAGTGAAAGATAGTGTCTGAACTCTCAGGACTATTCTTAGAGTTTACAGTTGGGCCTAAACCACTGAGAGGTTGCAGAACTCTGCATTCAAACTCTAAAACACTTGTCTGTACCATTCCTCAAAATATTATCAAAGAAAAGTGTAAAGTTCCATAGTTCAATAAAAATACTAATAGCTTGTCTGGGTAGATAGCTGAAGGAGCTCCAGATGATGACTTCTTCTGTCTGGTTGCACTCGAGGGAATTATCTCTGTTTTAAATATGTTTGTCCCTTTCTCCCCACCCTTGGAAAGATGACGAAGCATGTTTCCCTTTGAACTGGCATTAGGAGAGTTACTATTATTATGTACAAGAAACCACTGGTGTTGTAAGTTATTGGCAACACTTGAAGAATTAATAATTTGAAGTCCCATTAGCACTTTTCACTGTTACTTGGCTGAGAGTAGTGAGGCTGGAACAGCATAAAAATCAATTGTGATTGGCACTTACAGTTACATGAGAGAGAAACTTCAAGAAGTACAAGGCATTGTGCTCTTGGGTTGAACTGCTTGTTTTCTCCCTCATCTCCATAAGTAATGTCTGACTTCTGATTGAAAAATACAAGGCATTATTTCGCAAGAGCACCCTAACCCTGCTTACATAATTTCTGTAGTGTTACACCTTAAAATGATGACTGTGCAATTGTGATTATAGGTATGAGGTGAAACCGGCATTTACTGTTAATGTGAGTGAGCATGTATGATAGGTATGTTCAGCTAGGGGACTCCTTTTATAACTACTGTTTATTTTGGAAAATAAGTAAATTTCTACAGTGTCAGAGTTTGGGAATACCCGTTAAAGGTTTTATGCTTGCTCTGGAGTAGAAGTAGCTGTAAAATTGTCAGAGAGGGAAGGTGAATTTTTGAAGAAATCAAATGGTGTTAATTGTTTTTCTGTTTTCTGCATGGAAGGGAATGTGATCTCTGCAGTTAAAACACCGTGAGTCAAATTTATTCTTATAATTTACTGTGGGTGTTTTAAAAAGCCCAGCAAAATTTTAACTCATTTTGTTCAAGTGAAATAAGATGAAAATCCAGGGATTTCCCATACAGCATATGGTTTGGCCATAGTGGTTAGTTCAGTAGTTTATTTTGAAGTTATTTCACCAGTAGCCCTTAAACTCATTCAGTCCTGCTGCTTTGCATATTTTCTTGGACAGTAAGCATAAGGCCAATTTGATTTGAACCTCAGCAGTTGGTCAGTCCACCAGCTGGTAGCTGGAGAAGGAGATAAACTCATCTGTGCTTGCTTATAAGTCTCTTCCTGCATCAGATGGCCTGTATGTGCCTTGGCTTGCTTGGAAGTGATTTTTGATAATCAGCAATATTAAATACCAAGAACTGTATGTATTTATTTCACAGGTAGAAATAGCATTTTGTTTATTCAAGTGAGGGATTATACTGCCTAACTAAAAGCTCATAGGTACCTGTTGTCCAAAATGTCCATTAATGTCCAAAATGCTTGATTTGGTATCCTATTGCAGTTGGAGTTTTAGGTAGGGAGATGAGCTTTTTACATATTTCTTTCCAAAGATGGTCCTGAATTTGAGGGCTTACTTTGAGGAGTATTAGCTGCTTAAATGCAGCTGTGCTTCTGTTACAGGGTGGGTTTTATTTTTTTATTTCTGTTCCTCTGCCTTTTTTCCCCTTAATCCCGTGCTTTTGGGAGAGGAACAGGGTGATCCCAGTGCTATTTTAATCTGTTTGTGTCAGAATGCTACTATTTCATAATTATCAGTATTTTAAGATCATGTATTCCTGGTCTTCAGTATATTTTTGCAATTCTAAGAAATAACTGCACTCTTGAGGCTATGTCTTGTGATGGAAGGGGACAGACTTGAGCAGGAAGTTTGAATTGATACATATCCTGTAGGATGCTCTGCATTTCCATGCTTCTAGTCAGTGCTGTCAGACAAGGCCAAGTAGAAAATACTCTTAAGTTGATAGCAAAATCCTTTCCACAGTTAACTGGCAGATTATGAAACACTGCCTCGGACTTAGGATCATTTCTCCCGTAGCTCTTAATAGATACTAAAAGCGCTGGGAAAGATTGTGCCTGGTGTTCCCAGTCATCCTGTATCCAGCATTTGGCATTCCAGACTGCAGGGATGAGTGAAAAATCTGGTAGTGTACATGCTTTAGGAAATAAGTATCCAGCCTTTGTGACTGTAGAAAAAGCGATTGCTTTAAAGTTTTGCTGACTGTCAAAATGATCTTGGACTGTTTGACTTGGAGGCATAATGAAGCCTTGCTTGTTGCCATGCTGCTGTTCTAACAACTGCTGCTGCAGGCTGAGTAGAGATGTCTCTGATGAGTCTTGGGTGCTTTCTTTGATTTCTGGCACTTCTTTGCTTAAACCTGTGCATTCCATATCTTTTATAATAATTGAAAACTTTTATTTTCTGTTTTCCCAGATATAGTACTATTTGATAACATTGTATAGTCTCATTTTTCTGAAGCATATGAAATGATTTCTGTGGCGTCTTGAAAATAACAGTATCAGTAATAATATGTATTCCTTATCCACTGGAGGAACCATTTGTGCTTGAAATTGCATCTGTGTTTTGGTATATGGTGTCCTGTTGTGCTGAATATTTTTCTGTTCTTTTTTTTTTAATTTTTATTTTGTGCTTTTTTTGTTTGTGTTTTGTTTGTTTGTTTGTTTTGTTTTTGTGTGTGTCCCCCCCACCCCCAGTATATCATGGCCTATTTGTTTCTGATAGATATAATCATTTTAAATGAAATTATGTTGGAGTAAGGTATCTAACCTCTCATAGTGTATTTGGAAGAGAAATATTTTTTTATGTTTTATATACCAAGTTAGTATCTCTGATCACAATGCTAAGAACTTGAATTTTCATTCATTTAGTAAAGTAAAATCTCATACTGTTGAAATCTTAAATCTTGTGATGTCCTAATTACAGATATAATCTGTATATATAATGAAAAGGGGAATTACTTATTATGGTTCATTTACTGTTTTTATATAATTTTAAAATTACTGTGAAAAACAAATTCTTTTATGTGAATACAGAATCACAGAATAGTTAGGGTTGAAAAGATCCTGAAGATCATCTAGCTCCAGCTCACCTGCCATAGGCAGGGGTGCCTCACACTAGACCATGTTGCCCAAGGTTCTGTCCAACCTGTCCTTGAACACTGCCAGGGATGGAGCATTTACCATTTCCTTGTGCAACCTGTTCCAGTGCCTTACCACCCTCACAGTGAAGAACTTCTTCCTCACAGCTAACCTGAACTTCTCCTGTTTAAATATAAAAATAATTTTCACTGTTTTGAGACGAAGGTATTTATTACAATGCTGGGCAAGGAGAATAAGGTTGTATTTTAAATTCTCACTCTTACCACAGTCATTTGTAGTAGTTGTGTTAAACATAATTTATTCTTGCTTTACATGTACAAGCATTTAGTACTAGTACCTTGCTTTCTAGTCTTACAACTATATACTGCATTCTCCTTTTTGTGCTTCATGCTTACATTAATTTTACTCGCAAGTGTGACTAAAACTTAGAAATAGGTTTTATTTCTTTATGTTTGGTTTAAGCTGTGGACTTTAAGTAGTATTGATCTTGCATCTTTCATTAGGCAGTTGCCCTACTATAGCTTCTAAAAGAATTCTTGAGAAGCTTAGGGGTTAACAATAGGAAGACCAAAGGCAAACTTAATGTCTCTGTGAATGTTTTTAAGCTCTTCCATTACTTTATTGGGAATTTTGCTTTACTGAATGCTCCAACCAATGGTCTGCTGTTGCCCATTACTGTTTCTTTTAATTGTGCTTTATTTTACTGATAACCTCTTTTCTTTTGTTTTCTATTTGAAATTATTTTTGTTTTAATAATCCTAATGTTTGCACTCTTAATTTTTCTCTCTGTATTTCTAGAGATTGGCCCATAACTGTTATTCCTCGTATTCTCTATTTTTGATGCATTATGCAAAACATTTTTCTGTTTTCCAATTATCAAAGTAACTATGTTGCTGCTGTGTGGAATAGTATACCTGGGTTAGTCTGTTAATGCTTCCACCTTGCTGTCTGTATGTTTTTTTTATTTCTTGTTGCTCTTGTGTGTGCCCTTTATTTTTCTTTCTTATATGTTTATCTTTTACTGCTGCTGTCACTGGGGTAGCCATATATTTTTCTTTTGATACCCTGAATGCATAAAGGCAGTAAGAATGCTGTTTCATGTTTGCCTTATCTGGACCTAGCTTGTGCTGCCACTGAAAAGATTTTCTTCCTTCCACCAGACACAAGCTGGTGTGATGCTGCTGCTTATATCAGGCCTGTCAACAGCATGAGGAATTGTTTTGTCTTGGTGAACCAGTCTTCTGGGAAGGTCTGAGGGTGGGAACGCTGGAGAAGCTGCCAAATCAACAGCTGCATGGTCTGTTGTGAGGGAAATGCATAGTGCTTTCCTGCGTTTCCTTCTGTTTAGATCTAAAGTGAATCAATATCTAAAATAATTCCCGTACTTTCGAAAATGGGGAACGTCATCATTCCTTCTGTGCCCTCTGAATACATTTCTGCCTCCAGGGAAAGTTATGAGTAAGGTTAGCTAGCTCCACTTTGATTAGGTTTGCTTTCTGTTCTTGATGTTCTTGAGTAGGTGGCAGTGATTGAGGGTTTTAGATGTCTGCTGTAAACTTACCTTGAGAGCTGGATACTCAAATGACTTAATTAGCTTAATCTATAATTCGTTTCAGTCTATAATCTTGAAGTATTAGTAGCAAGAGTTGATACGCCATTTTTATGGTTACTCGTGTGTCCCTCCCTCCCCCCCCCCCCCCCCCCCCATCAATTTAAATTTGTTGGAAATATTCCATGCCCTGATGTTTGATAATGAAGTGTTCCACTGAATTCATAGAATATTGTTGGCAGATTTTTCCTCTTCAGTGCTGGAGTGGCAAGAGGTAGTGTGTATACTTGGGAGATACTCAGGGAGTAGTTGGCACAGTGGCTTTGGGCTCGGATTTTTTGTGAGGAAGGAGAGGAAGACTACTGGAGGCTGAAAGATGCATCTGGGATACTTGACACGCTCTTGTCTTCCATAGTGAGGCCAGATGGACAGAGGTTATGGAGCAGTCTTGGAAGAAATTGTAGGAGGTTTCACTCCACTTATGCATATCTGATTGCTTCTGAGCTAAGCACTGCGGTGCCTGTCATCAGTGTTGCGTAGCAAAACGCTTGTGAAGTTTCTTAGGGGCTGCAGAGGCAGCAGGGAGAATGGTTTTCTCAGTAACAATATTTGGAAAAAGGCAAAAGTGCACAGGGGACCATGAAAGGGATGCACAGAACAACCATGCTTTTCCATCATCTCTTGGAAGTGGGTGGTTAAAACAGACAAGTAATAGAGACTGACAGAGAGATAGAGACTGACGGAGGGATTGAGAAAGGGGGTATTAAACACCTGAAGGGAAAGATTTGAATTGTTTCCATGACATTTATCCCACTGGAAAAAAGTATTTAAATATTGTTCCCTTTCCTCCTCCCTTTAAGTATCTCAAAGTACCCTCAAAGTCCTGCTTTTGTTGTTGGCACTGCCCATTCTACCCATTCTAAGAGTTCAGTATCAGCTGCTCATTAAAGAAGTTGCACTTGGTTTTGCATATTGTGGACTACTGGATCATTTGGAGACACAAAACTAATCTCTTTCTCTTTCTTCATTTTATGCAACTGGATGATATTCTATCCAGAAAAACACTTGTAAGGAACTGGCAGTTTTGAGGCTTACTCTAGCTTTGTAAATGTTTTCGTCATTTTGTGTAACGTGTTTCCATGGTTATTTTGCCTTCATCCAGTAAGCATGCTTCAAGGGAAACTTGTCTTTGTCGGAGTTCAGATGTACTCTGAGACTACTGGGAATTTGTAGTGAAACAGTGGTTTTATCAGAGTTTCTGTATTTTGTAACTGGAGAAAACTTATGGCACTTGAAAAGCAGCAAGTTTAAACTTAAAAAGGATGTAGTGGACTAACTTAATCTTCAGAGGAAGGTGCTAGTGGTATGTCAGTGGGTATAAGTTCTTGAAAATGCCCTGTATTTGCGACTTGGGATCTATTTGTTATTTTGCTATTGAAAACTACTTTGCGGTGCATACTATCATCTTTGAGGTTTCTCTGTTTTTTATAGAGACAGGATTTGCACTTGGTAAATCCATTTTGATTGCTCACAGACCTCTTAGCGACTGAGGTGGGGCTGACTAGTGTGTATTTTACTTCATTTCTGAGCTGGACCTTTCTTCTTGCAAATTTTCTGCAGCTGCCCGCATAATCTGGGAAGTCATTTATGTTGGCTTTCTGTTGAATTTTGGCTTTCTGGATTCCATAATACTGGTTGGCAGTACTGCTCACAGTCAAGATGCCATGTGACATTACAGCTGAAAAACTCAGTATGATTTTCCTTTCTGAGCTCTACATTATAAATTTTTTTTTTTTTTATCCCTTTTAATAAAAAAAATTCTATTTTTTTCCAGGGGTGGAGAGGGATGGGCATCTTTTAAAAACATTATTTCATTTACCAAAACAATTCCACAAAGGTATGTGACATGACTGACTCTAGTTAGAGACAACAGCCTTGATCATTAGGGACAACGTATAAATTATTTTTTAGTTGTGTTGAGCATGTGTGTTACTGGAGGACTTCTGTCTGTGTTCTCTCAAATTTGTAACCTGAGTCAATAAGGCAGTTAGAGTCTCTATATTTAGTCTAGTCTCAAAAATGTTCTAAAGTTTTGCTGCTAACTTAATATTTTCAAACAAATTTTTTATTTAGATGAGGAGTGTTGCTTATTTGGGACTCTCAGATCATGATATGTATTTCTAAAAGAATAAAAATCCCACAGTAAAATATTATACTGCATCCAAAGCAGTTTAATCTTAAAGTTGGTAGGATAATATTGTAGTTTAGAGGACTTTGAAAATTGTGCTGCAAATAGCAGAAACAATACTGCTAATGGATTAAAGAATTAAACAAAACTCTTGGATGAGTGATTTTGGAGCATATGGAAGCCACAGTGCTAAAAGGTCATACAGAAGGTAATGCCTGAATCTTTCTACAGTTGACTGAAGTGCTGGATTTTTTTTTTTGTGTGTGTGTATATATGTATAAATATGAAATATATATAAGCACATATAATAAGTTCAGTTCTCAGTTAAGAATCAGACGTCCTGCAGCTATGCTATTGAAGTGTGTGGCTTATCAGTCTTTTTAGAAGAAATTACTGGGTTTAAGGAATGAGCGAATGATATTTTGTTTATAGATGCTTTTAAGCAAGTCATCAAGTGGCAGAAACAAAAAATTTATCCTTTTTCAGTATAAAATTTTGAAGGTACTGTCTGCTGCTTTGTGTGTGATGAGTTTGTTTTGGGAAAAGGCAAGATAAAAAAAGCATAATTACTGCTGCAGTGTGTAGTTCCAAAATGTTTGTAATATTATGGAATTCATCTTATTTGATACCTTCATGTCTTTGACTGTTCTGTCTTTGCAAAAGCAGGGCACTTTCACTTCATGTGTTTTTTTTGTATTTGAAGTTTCTGAAGTACTTACTGTATCATTGCATATATAGGTTTTTTTGTGGGTTTTTTTTTGTGTGTGTGTTTTTGTTGGGTTTTATTTTTATCTAATTCTATCAATTTAAGATTGCAGAAACTATTTTGTACACAGCATCTGCTGTAGAGTTGTGTGGTGTTTCTACAGGAGAATAATGATTTTGTAGTAAGAAATGTAATCATTGTTCATCACACCTCTTATAATCCATTTTTTTTCCATTTTCTTATGATCATGGAGAAGAATAGGTTGCCTTTGAACAGGAGGCAAATGTCTGAAACCATTTATATGTAAATGATCTTTATATGTATTAGTAAGTATGAACTGATAATAGGTAATGGGATGGATTGGGCGGTATGGGGGAGATTTTGAGTTCAAAGAATAGGCAGCTTGGTTATTGCTTGGCAGAAAGGATGCTCGTGCGAAGTTAACTGCTACTATGGAACGTGATCTTAAAACTGAAGAAATTTCTTATTTACCTTCAAAAAGCGTGGCTGGTAAAATATGAAGAAACGTGTTTAAAAATATGCCCTGTGTGACACAGAACGCAGTTGCAACTGTTTCTGCAGCAGCTCTGAGCTCTGGCCACAAGTTTTTCATTAGGTAGAACATAAGGAGATGGCTTACTAGATCTGACCCTTAGGGAGAGAGGCTGATTTAATGTATTTCTGTCTAGATAAATATTTGGAATCATAAGAAGTAGAAATTGTTCTAGAAAGAAGGTTGATGATTGGCTAAATTCATTTAGTGGGATCAGATGACTTTATTACTTGTAGCTGTTCAGGAGAACAGACTTTTTTTTTTTTTCCTGACTTGATAAAGATTCTGGGGCTTCCCCTGCTCTCCCCTTTGCCAATGTTTTATGCTATTAAAACTTGAAACAGATGTGATCTGTTCATATAGAGGCTGGATAGCGAACAGTCTAGATGATCTCGTTGACCTGAATTCAAGCCAGAGTTAGAGATTATTTTTTCTCACTTTAGATCACCTTAGCTGATCCTGTCAAGAAATAAGCCTGGCCCCATTTTGATTGACTAATGTGATGCAAAGTGCTTTGATCCTTTTTGTTATCTATCTGTGTAGCTAAACTAGCTTAAATACAAGTTAGTATAGATTGTTACAAAGGAGAAAGGTTTGCTTTATTTGAATTGTATTAAAAATGAGTTTGAGTATCTCACTTTTCTGCGTTTAAGAAAGTAGGTGAAAATGAACTTGCATCTCCTGTTTCCCACTCTTATCTAAGATGCTCAAGTGTTTCTTTTAAACTTGACCAAGACTCGCTATCCTTTCAAACTAGATTATAATTCAGAGTAGGTTTTAATGCAAACACGTCTGAAAGCATGTGTGTGTCTGTGAAGGTAGCCTCTTGTTTTTCATAATAAGATAAATTTTACTTCCAAAATAAGGTTGTGTGAAATGAGGTTTTCTGTCCCTTGTTGATAGTTCTGCTGCATAATAAAATAGCTGTTAGCCCTGAAAATAAAGGGTAGTAAATTGGAATTAGGAAGTGGATTTTTTTTCATATGTGAAATCAGCAATGCTGTCAGAGCAGATGTGAGAGAGGAGGAGAAAAAAAAAAGAAAATAAGAAAATCTTGACTAGAATCCAGGCTGAATTTTAC
>JANRGW010004130.1:0-14944 GCA_024733675.1 Psilopsiagon aymara | reverse complement strand
GGCCAGACCAAAATGTACTAAGCAGTAACTAAAACACTGGTGTTATCAGCACTGTTCTCAGGCCACGAGTCAAAAACACAGTGCTGCACCAACTACCGAGAAGGAGAAAAATGACTGCTACTGCTGAACCCATGACATATACATAATACATACATAATGGAGATGTAAGACTGAACTGTGGGTGTTCTGACTTACGCTGATTTAAATGAGTTGGTCTTCTTGCTTATTACATAGTTCAAACTGTAAAGTAGAAACTAATCCTTGGGACTCATAATTCTCAGTTGCTCTTGAACACACCCATTTACAATCCATGTGGTGTTAAAGTAGAAAAAACAGCTTTTAGAGATGTTCTCTCTCTCTTCATTGAATAAAACAATTTGTCTGTTGCAGCTCATTAAATCAGGATCAGGTATCCATTAGACTGGATGATGCAAATGCAGAAAACATGGACCGCAATAAAAAGGCCTGAGAATGCATCTTGTGGTTATTGCTTGCTTAAGATGAAAACTGATAATCTAATTTTGCTGCACTTCAGTTAAACTTTATTTTTGTATGTACCAAACTTTAGCATCAGGTAATGAGAGCAAAGAAACGTTTTCATTCCTACTGTTTTTCCTACAGTTTTCTAAGACAGCAAGCGAGAACTGCCAGAACTGTATTTGACAGGAAAAGGAGCTCCAGCAAGTACATTTCTTCAGGCAGCTTTCAACTCTAAGGTATGGAACAAATACAAGCCAGAAAACCAAGCCTGAATGCAAAATGCAATCAAAATACATTGCCATTTGGCAGGTTATAATGGCATTTCTGAGACCTATCTGAAATTAAAAGCCCCAAGCGATGGTACAACTTGTGTGAGAAAAGTTAAAAATGAGTCCTGAACCATTGAGCTTACAGAGTTGGAAGGGAAATGAAAGTTCAAAGAGTGAAAAATCTTCCAGGCCGATGGACAATGAAAACCACAGCCAGCAGTATAACACAGAGCCTCTCAGCCCCCATTTCAAATAGTGTCCATCAGCATGGGAGCTAAGACCTGTCATCTCATTTGTAGAGTAGACACTACTCACTACCTTGTTACTGGCATGTGGCTTGCAATGTGGAAAAGATACATGCAATATGGGCCAGTACAGAGAAGATACCACCTAGAGACTTTAGTAAATTGTGAGGACTAAACACATAAACCACCTCTGAACTATACAACACTTATTTTTAATCCCATTCAGGATGGCATCAAATACAGCTCTTATGGTAGCTAGCTCTCTGCCATGCACTCCACTTTGAAGAAGACTTCACCCGTTATCCCAAGGTCTGCTGCTGTGCTTTCCCTTGGAAAAGAAATAGCTTCCAGTGTAGTGCTGCCTTGGCAGATGGTGGTCAGAGACCTCAGTTGAATCACTCCCTTAAAGAAAGAGCTTCCTGGCCATGCATGCTCCTGTCCTCACCCCTGAGGTTGGTGGATGAATCAGACAATCATTACTGCATCAGCCATGTCACCTTCATCTCTGCTGAGTCACAAAATTCATCAGCCAGATCAGTCACTGCATGATCAGACCTCAGCATCAGGACTGAAACAGTCATCTACACAAGAACTGCTCCCAGCAGGGGCAGCAACAGGGAACAACCCCCAAGTTTAAGATGAAATAGAAGGATTATGGTAACAGACACAGTTACGCAGACCAAATGTCCTTTCATCAGAAATCTCTCCCTTGTACTTCAGTTGACGATGACACAGCATTAGAAAGGTGACAGACAACCTGAGTACAGGTGACATCACAGACATAGGGGATACAAAACCAACCCAGTATTTATCGCAAGACTCAAAAAGCTCTGTTCCTGTCCTGGGAACACAGTGCCCCTGGCATAGGGCACCACAATGGCAGATAGGCAAGATGAATAGGCACCGCTCTGTACTTGTGTGCAGGCACAGAGCTTGTTATTCTGTCCAAAGTTCAAAGAGAAGTAGTGAATGGTTTGTTAAAAGCAGATATTTTTGCCTAATTACTTGCCATCTTCTTAGCTAGAAAACTCTTTATATATGACTGCTAGGAAAGAAAGCTATTTAAAAAAAAATCAAAAATCAATAATTCTTTCACACTATGGGTTCTTCAGTCTCTAATCAGCAAAAGATGTTATATTAAACGGACATGGAAGAGAAAAGACTTTCATTATGATTAACTTCACAATATGACTCTCAGTGAAAGAAAACTGAAAAAAGAATTGGGCAAAACATCTTATTTTACAGATCAAGGAGACACAAAGCAGTGTGACACTGTGGAATGTGTATCTATACAATGTACCCAATGCATGTTCCAATTAATGCCTTAGGAACTAGTGATATGAGGAAAGAGCCATTATCTTACTGTCACTGTGAGCACTACAGGCTGGAGCAAACTGAATGGCTCTACCGTGGAAGAACTGATCCCAGAGCTCTCTAGAGTCCCCACAGAGGCTCAGTCCCCCCCTCACATCACTTTCTGTGCACTGTAGTTTATGAACTGAACATCTCTTTGTAAATGTGCCACCTTCTGACCCCTCACCACTGATGAAAGAGTTAGAGAAAAATTTAGGATAAACACATTTTTGTCAGGGGAAGGAATTCAAAGCAGCTCTGTTAAATTTTCCAAAGGCTTTATTTTGAATTTTAAGTACTCCCCAGTGGTATAGCTTAACCCACTTTGGAAAGGACCATCCTGATTAATGCCTGCGTGTAGATGAGCTATGAACTCCTATCCAAGCAGTGTTCTTGCTGTTTCATGTTTGAATCGATGCAGATGAACCATTTTACTGCGCAATACTCCAGAAGGAACCAGGGTTTGGTATTTTACACTCCAAAGTGAAACTTCTTTCCCCCTGGCAGAGTCTGATCTAAATCACAAATGCTTGGAAGGACAGAACGACACCAATATTGCACTTAAAGTAGCTTCGCTATGACAAGGAATCATCCCATCAGTGGAAAAGGTTACAAAAACCTATTTTAACCACCTGCAATCTGTTTCCAGTGACCCCCTTAAGACTCTTTAAATGTACACACTTCAGATATCTCATAATAAGTACTTTATTTTACCATCCAGTGATGATACCCAGTCTTGTGACTAACACTTGTGCTGACTACAAAAGGCCACTGCCTCTCTTTGAGGCCATGTCGTCTGCCCAGAGGTGTTAAGATTCCCATTCTCTGTCCCTTCTTCCCTTTTCTAAAGCCATTATTCTTCCAAAGCCTTGCAGAAGTACTTTTTACTTCAGATTGCACATATGAACAAAACTGTAAGAAAAGGACATTTCTTGTCAAGAGGATATATGCCTTTTATATCAAATCAAAGAGGCCATCCCTCTCTCATGCCCTAAATATAACCTCCTCACCTTCCCCCAAATCCTACTTTGGCAGCTACTGAACCATCCCCAAAAGAGAAAGTCTGTACCCCTTTCTGCTCCTGAAGCACTGTCAGTTGAAAACAACCAATGACACTGTGTAGGTAGGGGAGTTAAAAATAGGGAGACGGAACAATTTCTTTTGCTTCCGTCACCCTCAATCCTAACAGAAAGACCATCAGAGATTTCACGAGACAACAAAATAAGTATGAAAACAAGACGGATGCTGAAAAGTATAACACCCACAGATTGCTTCACAGCACTTTTCAACTAACTGCAGTTATACAAAATACAACTGCTGGGTAAAATAATCCCATGGCAAAATTATTTTTCGACTGTTCTTTTTTCCTTTTCTGTAATGCTTCCTGGAGAGACCTAACAGGATGTCCTCTGAAAAATTACTCTGTGACACAACTGGTACAGCCTGCTTTCCTACCAACAACTGCATCATGCTCTGAAGATACATATGATGGAGCTCAAAGCACCACTCATGTAGAACCTGTGTGTGTTTACATGCCTTACATTTCCCTGGTCTGACTGGGGACCTACCTTTTTAAAACATAACAGGATTTCCCCTTTAAGACTTGTACTCCTCAAGACAAAACTGGTAGTAGTAGCTACTCAAGGGATTCAGATCAGAGACCAACACATAACATACAGTACTGGATTACACAGAGATATCAAGCCACAGTAGATAACCTATTAAGCAGTCTTACTTCAGTGGGTCATAGCTTTAGACTAACATATAAAAAAACCCCCCAAACCTTTAATTTACAACAAAATGGCTTATTCTCCCCCAGTTGTTTTGTTTACTTTGAATACATGATGCTGCATGAAATTCTAAGAGCCATCATATTTTAAAAAACAAAGTTGGAACTTACTTTGTATATAAGGATTAAAGTTGTGGACTTTTAATAACTGAAGTTAAGTTTCAATAACTGAAGTGTGGACTTTTAGTAACAATTTTCAACATTTGATATTTAGATGACAAGACTTAAACAAATACATCTACTTACATCTAGTATGTTGTAGCAGTCCCAGTGCTGTAAGGGTTCATAAAAGCTGCGAACAGGACATGCATAGCATCACTGCCTGGATCAGGGACATACCCAGTTAGTTCCTCAGTACTCACCTGGTACATGTTCTACAAAGTACTTTGGGAAATACACTGAAAATAGACACAGGATACACTCAATAAGCAGAAACACATATAAGCACACTGTTTGGATTAAGTTTCACTGATCCAAGCAATTTTTCCATTACTGCACCTCATGTTCTTTTCCATCACTGTGCCTCATGTTCTCCATTTATAGTCAGTGACCTACACTGAAGTCAGGGTCTTCCTAAGCCTTACCTATCATATTCAGATACCATCTGGGTTCACATGCTAACATTTGTAACTGACTTAGTGTATAATTGCAACACGCTGTTGCATAGTCCAGGTTATTAATTTTAAACCACAAGACATAGTGAACAATTGTGTATTAATTTGTCATGTGTTTATAACAGTTACTGAACACTTTATAAACCTTTCTGCAAAGTGGAATGTGCTGTAGAATGAAGCTGATGATGTCTTTTGGGTTTTAAGGAGTCATCCTTTGCCTGTCTGGTCAACTGGTACCGAACGGCCCATGCCTGTATCCTTCATAATTAGTGCTGGGCTAACTGGGGGAAGAGGAAGTTTTCTTCAAAAAAAACCAGAAGAAAAATCCTACAATATAGTTGAAAAGGCTGCGGGTCAGGAGCCAAGAACTCAGGCAAAAGCGTAGCCACATTATACAAATCAAAGTTGTGCGAGCATGTAAGATGCCTCTTCAAAACAAAACCACATATTTCTATGCAGAGTTTTCTCTTGATGTCTAAGAAGTCCATGCTCTCAGAAATATGTTTGGAAGATACCACAAAATACAGCATGCAGAATTGAGTTCTTGGGAAATGGAAGCAGTAGAGAAATACGTATTTCTGCCAGATGAAACAAGACCAAAAAACACCACAAGAAAATTATAATTACCACTTCCTAAAGAAGAGTCAGCTAAAGATAAGAGCTTCTACTGTGGCATCACTGCAGCATTGTGTTTTGCCAGCTAACACAAGCACTAATTACCTAGGGTAATAACAGCTCCCCTGAATTGCACACATAGGGGAAAAGAGGGGCTGAACCAATGTTGTTCTTAACCAGCAAATTTGGGTAATAACTAGGGGCCCATCACAGCCCTGGCGGGGTTTTCTCCAACAAAGCTCTTCTGGTGTTTGCTTAATGAAGAAAAGCAGAAAGTGAGACTGACTCACTAATATTAGTCAGATTCAGATATAAAACTGCCCTCCTTATCTTTTTAATTGGGAGGAATTTCTTCCTGACTTAAGTCATTATTACAAAAAAATACAGGAGTGTAACACCACCCTTTGAAGACATCCACACATTCATGAAGAACTAATTATATTGCTGAACATTCAAACCACATTCATTATGAACTCAACATGTGGTACAAAAGTCATTTTATCAGTGGGCTTATTCCTGCATCAAGCAAACTGAGAAGTGAAAAACCCGCAAAAAGCCAAGTCATAAACATAATCCTTTAGTACACCGTGTCTCGGCACATAAGATTAAAAAGACAAACCAGAACACATCAAGACTGCAACAACAAAGAGTTTATTAGAGTCAAGAATATATAATCACTGTACAGAAAACATTCAGAATTAAAGTGTGAAATAATGAACCATTCACTGTGCATTCTGGTTGCTGAGCCTGTTAGTGACGATTTAATTGGTGGCCTACAGCTGGCTAACTTATCAGCACTTAAAAACATTTTTGTAAGCAGAGAAGAAATGCTTGTCCTTTCTAAATGGTAACATTGCCCACGGTGGGAAACAAAGGAGCATATGAATTACATTTAGAACTTACACAAGGAACAAAGTTGGTGGGAAAGGAAGAAAGAGGACTGCCATAGCTTTGTGGTTTTAACGCATGGAGGAACTGTAGCTTCACTGTTGTAACTTTGTACACACTTATGCTCTGTACAGCAGTGATTTCATTCTTAAATAAAAAAGTATATTAGCAGGTGCACCAATTTACCACAGCCTATTCCAGTTACCTTTGGCCTGAGCATTTGAGGCTCAAATGTTTTCAGTGGAAAAAAATGTCACAGCAGCTGAGCCCCAAGGATGGTATAAACAAACATTTTCCTTTTAATAATGGCTGGTTTTAAACCTTCAATGAACAGAGATTCAGAAAGCTTCTCTACCTCCTGAACACTCTATTCTCATGCTACCAAACCTGCAGCTTTGGCCTTCCGAAACTGGTGAAGTCCACAAGGGCTTGAGAAAGTCTCTTTCTTGAGCATTTGCCTTTTTCCACCACAGGTAGGCAAAAGGTTTATTTTCTCCAATACTAAAAGAAAACAAAAAAAGACACAGCAAAGCATTTATTTAACTTGGTTTGCTCTCAAAGTGGTGTACTCTTAAGTTACATGTAAATTGAACCTGTTTAAAAACACGGTGAAACGCCTAGAGGCAGGCAATTTTCACAACCCTGTAGGTGAATAAACAGCATGGGAACCAGCTTTACCTGCCCCCTGACAAATGCTTTCATCCAATCTACACAATCCTGCTGGTAGATGTTCTCATTTTTATTTTGGCATTCATTGGGGGAAAGAGAAGCCCTAGTCCCAAGGGAAATGAACTACAGCTGCATTCTGGGATGCGGCAGCACTGGGACCACAGCTAAGAGATATTATAGAACCACGGAACATTTACAGCTTAAATTGAGTTTGCTCCTAAGCAGAGAGCAGCCAAGCATTAGCACAGACTGCACAGCTGCATTTTAGGTGGGAAACCCCTTAGCAAGCAGTCTTTTCCTTTTTTAAACATTGCTTAACATGAGCCCTGAATGCAGCTGAGTTGACTTCTAACTTCACAATTAAAATAAAACGTGAAATTAGTCACTTCAACTGAAGATTGTTTCCTTCATCTGCAGAAATATATAATGCTGCTAAGATGAAAATGACTCTCCAGGGAGAAATGGCTATCCAGTCTTCATTAGTACCAACTAAAATTACTATGTACTTTTTCTCCTCTTGAGCACTATTGTACAACACTATTATCTTTTTCTAAATGTTAAATTTATTTACTTTAGAGACAACATTTTTTTGATAACCGTTAAGGAGACAAGTACAACATAAAACGCTCTGAAAATATCTGACAGTATAACTGGTTAGAGATACATGAGAAACTATACTAAAGGCTTCATGACACAGTTTTGAACTGACCTGAATTTACTATAGTGTTACAAAAGAACAATCCAAGCTGATACCAAAATATCTAAACTGCTTTATCTAAGAGCTTTACTTATTACAAAGTAACACACAGAATACTAATACACACAGTTAATACAATAATCAGCTTCATTAAAAAGCTCTTAACTACTGCAGTAGACAGATTCCTTGTTGGCCTATTTTGAGAGGTAGTAAGAGGACAAATACCTACCGAAAAACAAACAAAAAAAATAGTGGAAGGGCATTTCAAATTTAAAAATGGGTGGCATGAGGCTGAAATCTGCTGTTTAAGCATGTGTTGTAATACTTAGGTATAGCTTGGTTGGGTTTTTTAAGGCAGCTTACATTACTATTAAGAACAAGGTCACTGGCCTCTTCAGCTGGCCATTGTGCAGGATGACCCCTTTATGAGAAACTCAGTGACACATTAATCATTCAGTTGTTCAACAACCTACAGACTGTGAAGACTCCACCATATTCTTACTGCCTCAGACAAAGAGATAATACTGATTTTGACTAACGAAGTACTAAGTATCACTATAAAGCGTCCTATCTCCCAATATAAAGAGAACAGGCATTAATTACATTTAATTTTGATGGATTAGTTGTAAATTTTTTAAAAATACATAAATAGTGCTCAGGTTCTTAAGACTCGTGAACTGTTGATTAATTTGTGACTACTCTTTTTGTATTGCCCTCACAGATACAAGCAGAGGAAAGTGTGCCAGTGTAATTATTTGTAGAATATGAATGAATGGAATAATCTGAACTCCAATCTAACATCACATGAAGCCAAAAGATGCCTTATGCAGTTAAAAAGCAACTATAGGTTTGATTTTAGGTACCTAATCCCAAAAGTAGAAAGGAAAGCCAAAAGCATGAGGCAGCAAACTCTGCAACAGTGCATGAGAAGAGCACATGAGGGCCTCAGGAGAAAAATCCCTGAAGTATCCAAGATGGTACTCAGCATCAGACAGCTGGGGAGGTAAAAAACCCATAATGAAACAAATGAATCAGGCCCGCACCAGTGGCTGTCACATCAGCTTATTCGGTACCCAAAGTGCAATACACACTGTGGGCTTCATTTTTAACTCCCCAAAATATGAATGGAAGATGCAATCAGTGTCTGCTGCATGCTGTATGTATCAGCCTATTGCTTAGAACACCACTGCTGGGACCTACAAGCCTGGGGTTCAAAATTCTTGTGTATTTTTAAGTATTCTGAACGAATATATCCTGTGATTTTAAAAGCAGTTGTAAGTGCTGAAGAAAGGTCAAGTAAGAACAAGGCTGAATGAAAAAGGTCACCTAAATCAAACCTGTAAACTCTGACTTAGTACTACAATTTCACAAACGGAGTAACAATTATCACGCAGAGGCTGGCTGGCAGTCACATGAAATCCATGAAGAAAAAAACATGTCTTTATAAAAAGTGTCTGTCAGCATGTGATTAAAATAAAGGTCTACATACATATTGGAAGCATTTAAAATTTTAATCTTGAATTTTTGTAATTATTTTTTTTTGAACCCCAAGGTATATGTTAGGTATTTTTCACTTTATCTTATTAAATTACTGTCCTCCACCCTATGCTCAAAGTAATCCATAATGAATGACAACAAATTTTGCAACATTTTCATCTAATTACACTCATTTTTTTCACTTCACATGAAAGATCACCTTTATTAAATATATATGCAGATGGAAATTACATTTTTGCTTCTTACCCTGCACGACTGTGCAATTCTTCAAAATAAAAATTAAGTTTGAAGGAAACAACAGATTGGTAAAAGACTTTTAGCAAAATGGATAGCCATAAAAATAGTTTTCTTCAGTTTATATCAGAATTTGATCAGTCTTTTGAAGGAAAAAAAAAAAAAATCAATGAAAAAACCTTGGCATAACGACTGACTTTTCAGATCGGTTGCATTTTTCCTCTCAATTCCATTTCTTGTCATGAGTCTAATACTGTGGGCAAACAGCGTAATATCTTAAATCCACAATAAACACAAGCTAAGTATGTCAGATGGCTTTAGGTAATAAACATTACCAATTCAAAGAAAAAATGCTTTTGTAAACAGAGTTGTATCGACGTGTGAGGTAAACATCTTATTGTCCTACTGTGGCTTGCAGTAACACAGCATATATACATGTGGTTAAACATTTCATCCTCCACACTAGAGCAAGAACAAACTGAAATAATAAAAATAGTGCAGACAGTAATTTATTGCCACCCCAGACCACCAGCAAGAACCAGATAACGCATGAGATGGGCACTCTGGAGACCACTAGTCCAACCTCCCTGCTCAAACAGGATGAAACGTAACTAGTTGCTCAAGATATCGTGCTATTGGATTTCAAGTACCTTCACAGAAGGAGACTCTACTACCTCTCTGGGAAACCTCTCCCAGTGTCTGATTACCCCCATGTTAAAAATAACAATTTCTTTAAGTTTAGATGAAGTTTCCTGGTTTTCACCATAGAATCACAGGATGGATTGGAAGGGACCTTAAAGATCACCTAGTTCCAACATCCCTTTAGGTACTGGAAGCTGCCCTAAGGTCTCCCCGGAGCCTTCTCTTTTCCAGGCTGAACCAGCCCAGCTCTCTTAGCCTGTCTCCATAGCAGAGGTGCTCCAGGCCTCGCAGCATCTTTGTGGCCTCCTCTGGACTTGCTCCAGTAGGTCCATGTCTTTCTTATGATGGGGCCCCCAGAGATGGATGCAGGACTGCAGATGGGGCCTCACCAGAGCTGAGGAGAATAATCCCCTCCCTCAACCTGCTGGTCATGCTCCAGCACTGCACACTTCCTACAAGCAAGGAGCCAATTCCCACTGTCCCAGTGAGAGGTCGCAGCCACCTCCTACAGCCCCAAATCTGAAAAACTGCATTATCCCTCAGGATCTCCATCTGTGCTGAGGCCTCTGACACAAAGGATAAATGTTCACATAGCCGGTGGGGATCATATTCTGTGGTACAGTGCAATGCTGGAGGAGATACAGATGCTGTTATGTGAAGAGTTCCTGGCCCCTTCTGTGCAATCTGCTGTGCCTGTTAATGATCAAAAAAACTAGCTGGAATGCACAATTACAGGAGTGTGGCAGAGGTAGAAAGAAAGGAAGTTTATCTTCAATCATTTACTTTGGGAATGAAAGCTAAGGAAGTTCTGGATTATTCCCTTAGAACTTCATCTTTCCAGTCTATGGTTCTTTGGTAATACAATCAGTTACATCCCACTCAGCATGTTTGCTAAGATGCATTAAAAATGTTTCTAGGACTACTAAGAGCTTACTCTCCGGCCCTGGCAGCAAGAATACACTTTCAACTTTTTGAAAAACTAACTAAACAAATAATAAAGAATGAAGTTAAGTCTTGAATTAACCACTCGCAACCTTTCATCTCACTCATCTTTCACAGAGATCACCAACTGAGAAGGTATCTCACCTGTGCAAACTTATGTATCTGCTCCACCACTGCTGCAAAGAGGGCATGGACACTTTCATCGATTAGACTCTGCATATAATGGACAGCTTCTTCATCAGACAGGTCCAAACGAAACTTGTCCTGCACCTGGAATGGGGATGGAGATGATGAATATTAATTTAACATTCATTAAACAAGAATAAAATGCCACCTCAGAAAAACAAAACTTTGCTTGTTAAACACAGAGTTAGAAGAGTCTGGATGATCCTAACCATTTTTTAAAGTTTGTAACAATTCCTCTTTCTAAACTTATTTTCAGATAATATTGCCTTTCATAAACTGTAAGGCAATGAAGAATACAGAATCAGAGGACATGGTGAGCAAATCAACCCTGTCAAAACTGACCTTATGTGGCAGGTGAGAATTTCATTAACTTTTGTCATATCCATCATCCATGAATAGCTGGAGACACTGTTGTTTCTTCTTCTAACAGCAAAATATTATAACTATTGCATCACTAACACATTTTCCTCAGTGCCTGCAGTTTGTGTGTGAATTGAAAGCTGAATGCATTATAATTAAGAATACAGCAACAGCTATACTTCCCCTTTTCAGCCTTGGCAAGGCCTTGACCCGTGAGTATTTACCATGGTGCAGTGTATGACTTTCCAGGAGCTCCAACCAAGTAATTCCACATCAATTGCACAGGACTGCTCCTGAGGCCATTTCCTCTAGTTCTATCACTTCCTACTCACTTGGAGAAGGGGTCAACCCCAGCTTCAACTCCTTCAAGGTAGTTGTAGACTGCAATAGGGTCTGCCCTCAGCCTCCTTTTATCAAAGCTAAACACCCACCCTCCCATTAGAGGGTGCTAACACCCAGTCAACTGGGATTTCACCAGTGAGCCAGGATTGTTCACTGCTCATGACTGAAAATGGCTCAGTAAGTACTTCTGCCAGCTCCATCAGTACCTTCGAGTGGATCCTATCCTGCCCCAAAGACCTGTGTGTCTATGAGGTGTCGCAGGTCACTGACCATTTTCCCTTGGATTATGGGGGCTTCATCTTATTCCCTGTCTTCCAGCTCAGGGGTCTGAGTATCCAAAGAACAACTGGTCCTACTATTAAAGACTGAATCAAAGAAGGCACTAAGTACCTCAGCCTTTTCCTCATCCTTTATCATTATTTTTTTCCCCTCATCTAATTAAGGACAGAGATTCTCCTTAGCCCTCCTTTGTTGTTAACATATTTATAGAAACATATTTTATTGACTTTTACAGCAGTACCCAGAGAAGTTCTACTCGGGAGTTGCCCTTTTGATTTTTCCCTGCATAACCTCAAGACAGCTCTGCAGTCCTCCTGAGTTGCCTTATTCCACGTCATAAACTCATTTTTTTCCTGAAGTTGCATCCAAAGCTCGCTGTTCAGCCAGGCTGGTCTCTTCCCCACCAGCTCATCTTTTGCCACATGGGACAGCTGCTCCTGTGCCTTGAAGAATTCCTTCTTTAAGAATGCCCAGCCTTCCTGGACTCCTTTGCTCTTCAGGACTGCCTCCCAAGGGACTCTGCCTACCAGGCTCCTAAACAGGCCAAAGCCTAACCTCCAGAATCCGAGGTGGCAGTTCTGCTGACCCCTCACCTTATTTCTCTGAGAAGTGCCCAAGATAGCCTCCAACCACCACATCATTCACAAGTCCTTCTCTGTTCACTAGCAACAGGTCTCGCAGGTGCCTTCCCTAGCTGGCTCATTCTGCATCAGGAAATTCTCTTCTACACACTCCAGGAAAAGCCCAGACTGTTTCCACTCTGCTGTGTTGTATTTTCAGCAGACATCTGGTAAGTTGAAATCCCCCATGAGAACAAAGACTAGACACAGTGAGACTTGCCTCAGCTGAACATTAAGAATATTTTGTCTACCTCTTTTCCCTGGCTGGTGGTCTATAACCAACTCCCACCATGGTACCTGCCTTGTTTGCTTTCTTCCTGATTCTCATCCGTAAATGTTCAACCGTATTGTTACTACCATTAAGCTCTGCGCAATCAAAACCCTCCTTACCACACAGGGCTACCTCATTGCCACTCATTTACTCGCCTATCTCTTCTGAAGAGTTTACAGCTATCCATTGCAGCACTCCAGTTGTGTGAGTCACTGCACCATGTTTCCAGGAGAGCAGCTATGTCACAGTTATCCTGATGCACAGTGGCTTCTATCTCCTCTTGTTTGTTGCCCATGCTGTGTGCACTGGTGTAGATGCACTTGAGCTGGGCTATTGATCCTGCCACCTTTTTGAGGGATTGAAGCCCTAATTACTGCGTGACCATTCTCAGGTACTTCTAACACATCAATAACCCTTGTGTCCTTGCGCCGCATCATCTTCATCTACTATTTCCACTGAGACAGCAGACTGAAGGACCTCACTAGCACACTGTCCCTCAAATAGCTGTCATGCTGGTCCTAGGCTTTTCTTTAGTGAGACTGGCTTTATCCCTTTTCCCCTTCAAATCTTGTTCAGAGCTCTTTCAGTAAGCCTAGATCCTAGCATTCTCTAGTAATTTCTATCCCTGCAATTCAAAACTGATAGTCACCTTGCAAAGCAGTGCTCACTGCAACATGAAAATTGCCTGGCAAATTCACATTACTTGCACAAAATTAATTGCTGCCATCTAATCACATGCTTCATTCTCATAAATTTCAAATGATACAAGCTCTTGTGGAGACCATCTTATTCATCTGCTTCAGTTTCCTGCATAATGAGCCAGGTAAAATGGTATCAAACATCAAGTATGTAACTCATCGTTTATCTGAATCTCTTTCACACAATCTTTATATTGAGATGATGTTGCATATGTGAGGTAAATTGTTTCAATGATTAATTGACCTATTTAACAATTGTGACTTATTTCCTATCTGAATTTGTCCAATTCCCATCTCAAACCGTTGAGCTCATTAAAGCTTTTTACATTAAAGAGCAGACCATCAGCAATCTCTCGCATATAGGCAAATATAAAATGATTTGACCTGCATCTTAACTTCCTCCTGGGTGTGACTAAGGAGACTGAATCACGTTTTTTCTATTTTCTAAATATTCACTCTTTTTTTTGCGCACTGACAGAAATTTAAGCCAAATTATTTCAACAATTTTCTTAAGAAGGTCCTATCTGTGAAATGGTACTACTGTCTCCTCCCATTTTGTATTCTTTCTTTGCACCAAGGAAACCACACATGCAATCACACTATCACAGCAAAATACTCGATATTTCAGTTTAGTATCACTCTTCAGTCTTTTCAAATGCAATGTACTCCAGAATAGCGCCCTTTAGTACTACACTAAAAAACACAAGTTTGCTTGCCAAGTATGGAAAAATAATGCTGCTTCACTCAAGTTATAACTGGTGCTGGTATTTTTGAAGCAAGCATAAATAGAGTTTTTCCCCACCTTCCCCTCAAAAAGAAGTTTTATAGATAAGAAAGGATAGATTTATGAAATCAATGTCTCGAGACGGGACGCCTGCAGCGCTTGATCGGGGGCAGGCTCAGCGGCCAGGAACTTCAACTCGGAGCAACAACGGGCATCGAAGGAGCTTCAAGTCCCCGACATGAGTTGCCCGGGACCCGGCAGCTCAGCGGACACGGGCAGGGACTCACAAGGGCGGCGCCAGGAGGAGTGGCTCCAGCACTGAATGCGTAAAAACCTGCCCACGGAGCCGCGAGCAGAGAGGGTTCGAAGCAGTTCGCCCGGGCAGGCGAGCGGGATGGTGAGCAGTCGCCGTGTGACCCGAGCCCGGTCTGGGAGCTCCGCTCTGGCTGCTCTGGCGGTGGTCAGCGCAGGCACCCAAACAGAGCCGATGAGAGGGGAGGATGCGGTGCAGAGCTCGGGGTGCAGAGAGC